>CAXAMN010024694.1:293061-306035 GCA_963970005.1 Durusdinium trenchii | reverse complement strand
CCCACCACTGCCCTCAGTCTTCCAAATCAATTGTGGAGGCCTCGGGGCGGGGCGCTGGAGGGTGACATTCCACCGCACTCACTGCACATGCCCACCAGTCGGAGACAGTCAAGTCTATGGACCATCGCTCTCCCAGCAGACGTTGTTTTGGATAAGAGTTTTGCTGTGGCCTCAGGATGCACTACGGGCGTGCACGAGGTTGCCACCCTATTCTCGTTCACGCAAGACCCTTGTCAGAAATGGGAATCCCTAGGGTTAGGCAAGGCAACTCTGATGTACCAACGCACACAAGAAGTGCTGAAGGCAGCCCGCCTCCTTCCAGCTCACAGCCTTCAAAGCTTTCCTCAGTGGGGCTCTGGTGGAAGCTGCTCTCACTGCAACCGCTGAAAGGTCGAGAGTACCAATAGGGCGAATGTGAAACCAGAGAGGTGTGGTCCAAATGTGCTGCTGAGGACCAGGACTGAGGCGGATCTCGGCCAAATTGCCCATCAAATACACCAAAAGACCAGATTGTTCCAAACGGTGTGGCAGTGTGGTGTGATCTTTCCAGCGAAGCCCGCAAGTTGGAGGGGTGATGGGTCGTTCTGTGCGCCGTGAGGTGCGAGGGTCTGAAGCTTCAGGAGCGGGGTTGGTGGTGTTGGTGGATGGTTGTGGTGGCGAAAAGAGATATGGAGAAGTCGTCTGGTTCCGCAGTGGTTGTACGTGGGGAGGGGTTGGGCGGCTCAGTGGGCGCGGTTGGATTGGCACTCAAGGTAGTGGTCTCCAGTCAAGATGGTGTGGGAGTGGTGAAGGTCTGGGTGGAGGGGTCGAATTGTGGAATGTAGAAGGGGAAAGGTTGGAGAAAGGGTGCCCATTGAGAGTGGAGGAGAAGTTGCTGCTGAAATTGCATGTTGTTGGAGTTGGTGTTGAGCTGCCTGTTGTTGGATTTGATAACGTAGTTGACGAAGTTCTTCAGCTTCAGGATTGGAAAGTGAGGAGGATGGTGGCTGGGACGGTGGAGGGGATTGTTGAAAAGGTTGTGGGGGTGTGGTAGGGCGTGAGATGGGTGTGGAGGAGTCCGGGGGTGTGGGAAGTGAATGTGGAAAATCGCCAGGACCGGGGCGAAGAACGAGTGCCGGGGCTGCAGAGGAGGCTCGATCCGAGTTGGGCCGTGTAGAGTTGGGTGGTGTGTGTTGGTCGGTGGAACGTGGTGTCCGAATTGCCCTGCTTTGTCTGGAGCGGGTCCGTGGTGGAGAACGAGGTCGATTGCGAGAATCTCGTCGGTCGTGTAGAGATCTGTGGAGCTCGGGTAGAGCTGTGTATAGTAGAGAATAGCTTGTGAGAGTGTTTTGATATGCTTTCTTGTTCTTTAATATGTTTTGGACGACTGCGACCAGTCAGACCTCTTCAGAAGAAGAGATGAAGGACATTGATACAGTCAAACCGACTGTGATGTTTGGCTCAAGGAGCGGGATCAAAAAGGGGACGCTTACGCTTCCGTGTTTTCACAATTCCATGGTTCACGCGGCGTTCTCCAGCATCACCGGCTTGCATCTGAACTCCGCCCAACGTGAACAAGCTAGCCGGGGGCTCTTCGCAGCGCGACCTTGGACAGTCCGGCTGCCTTCCTCGCTTCCGAAGGAAGCACAGCCCTTGCTTGTGAGCAACTGGACCCGGGTTACCTAGCCGCTGCCGTGGTCCTGGAGTCGGCCGTTGCACAGGCAATGGCTTTCTTCAACGTGCATGTGCAGCACCCTCTGGCCCCTGGAGCTGCCCTTAGCATGCAGCAGAAGAGTTTGACGCACTTGGTAGATGAGGCATCGTGGCAGGCACAACTCGGAGCCTCAGCCCCAACTGCCCAAGCCCTTCTCCGGTCCGAAGCTGAACCTGGAGCCCGCGCATTCCTTGCTGCAAGACCTGGAGGGCCGACTCAGATGGACAGTGCCCTTTTTGTGGCCGAGCTACGCCACCGACTGGCGGTCCTGGAAGCAACCGAGAAAGAGCGCGCGGGCTGCTGCTCAGCGACCAGAAGAGGTTGCAAACCAACATCGCCGCCCAGCGGATATTTTCCTACCCAGCTTCAACGGTGTTCCTGCTGCACTTGACCTGGCCATCACAGCCCCACAGCGGCAAGACATCGTAGCGCTGGCTGGAGCAACATCCTTGGCAGCGGCAACCAGCTGTGCTGCCACGAAGGCCTCCCACCTGAACACAGCCACTCTTTGCGCACAGCAAGGGGTCCACTTCATGCCGGTTGTGGCCGAGTCAACGGGCGCCTGGGAGCCCGAAGCCAGCAAACTGCTCCTGCAACTTTCCCCGAGCACGGCAGCTCAAGCTGGGGAGGATGCTGCTGCCCTCCATGCAGACCTCCTGCAAGAACTGTCCGTTGTCATCCGTAGCCACAGGGCGCGCGCAGTTCTCCGCCGGAGAACAGAGCTTGCCGACTCTTCCAGTTGAGCCGGAGGTTCTTTCTTTCTTTCTCCCCTTTTGACTCCTTTGTGGTAGACATTCCTTTTAAGGAATTCTGCTTTCCATTTTCCTAAGATTACTCGCCCAAAGTGGTTCTTACCCTGCTCACGTGCTGGTGTCGGCGGGTTTTGGGTTTTTGCCTCTCGCGTGGCCCAGTCAGCAGTGCTGGGTTTTTCCACGAGTGGCTGTTGATTGGTGTGCTTTTGGCACGTCAGTCGCCCTTTGTAGACTTCACTGACATTCGTGGGTTGCACCATCCTGTTCGGAGTCCATGCAAAAGAGTGTATTCTCCGGCCGAAACTCCCTCAGGTTTTCAAGCTTCAATTGCCGAACCTGGAGCTGCGTTTTTTAGCATCTTCCATTCGTTGCGGCCTGGGATCAAGCGGGATTCGCACCCTCAAACCGCACGGTGGGACGTGGCCCTTCAACATGGCGGACAAGTCCGAGAAACCTGGCTACAAATAAAAACAACCCCTCACCAAACCAGCAGACCGGAACAGTGCAGGGGCGTTCGCTCAAAGAGTTTGATGGTTCCTATTTCTGTACTGGTGGATATAGGCGTTGCTTATTGACTTGCAGTTATGTTATCGACTGCTTGAGAGTTCTCAACAATCACCTCAATTGGCAATGAACAGTGTTTTACCTTTGCGATTTTATTGCCTTCATGCAATGCAGTTTCCAGGAACCCCATGCGCCAGATTCGGGTGGAGAAGTTGGTGCTCAACATCAGTGTGGGTGAAAGTGGTGACAGACTCACCCGAGCAGCAAAGGTCTTAGATCCTTGGCAGAGCAGAGTCGGAAAGACGGGTTCTATGGATTGTTCCTGTGTTCCTGCATATTAGATCGACAGGCTTGACATGTTTGCCATGCATTGTTTTGATTGCACTATAGAAGCAATATGACACAATGATACTGAGGAGCAGCTGACAGAGCAGCAGCCTGTGTTTTCGAAGGCCCGCATGACCATTCGTCAGTGGAGCGTCCGCCGCAATGAGAAGATTGCTTGCCACGTGACAGTTCGGGGAGAGAAGGCCGAGGAGTGAAGGGGATGCAGTTGTCTTGGACAGAAGCGGCAGAAACGGACGGGTGTTTGTGAATTGTCAAAACTGCTCAATCTTTAGGAGATTCTGGAGAAGGGCTTGAAGGTGAAAGAGTACGAGCTGCGAAAGAAGAACTTCGCCAGGAACGGCAGCTTTGGCTTTGGCATCACCGAAGCTTGGACCAAATCCAGTAGAGCTCTCAGAAGCATAGCGCTTAGGTCAAGATTTGCATGAACCTTCGATGGTTTTCAAGAAGTTTCTGGATTAAGATAAATGCATGTGATTAATTTGTTCTTGATTTGCATCACTGCCGGTTGAAGTTCTGCACACTTGGCATGATTAGGAGCACATTGACCTGGGCATCAAGTATGACCCTGGCACCGGCATCTACGGCATGGATTTCTACGTGCACCTTTCTCGCCCTGGCAGCCGAGTGAAGAACCGCAAGTTGAAGGTGGGCAAGGTGGGCGCATCCCACAAGCTGAAGAAGGAGGATGGCATGAAATGGTTCCAGACCAAGTACGACGGTATCCTTCTGAACTGAGGGCAGCATGGAAGTTGTGATCTTGAGGTTTGGCGAACGAAAAGACATTGAGATATGTGACCGTGGATCAGGAGCTTGGCAATGGTCTGACATTCATTTCCGATCAACACAGTTATTTGTCAAGTCAATCGTTTGGCCGTTGATGTAATTAGGTTTGGAAGTGTAGTTGAAATAGATTCCATGACTTCAGTAGCTAAATTCACCGTGTGTCCCGTGTGTGCAAGTTTTTGCAAGTAGTGTTAATTGCAGCAACCTTCCTTTCAGAGAGCAAGTACTTTATGAGAAGGTCAATACACCACTGCAGGCATTGTCTGCAGAGAAATGTTCTTGTCTATTTATCATGCAGTTCTTTGAATGTTCAACAAAGGAAATCACCCAAGCCAAAACAGTATTTTGGCTCCCTTGTACACTGAGTGGCTGGCTCCTTATCCATCTTGGGACACAGATTTCATCTCGGATTCGGCCGGCCAGACGATTTCGTCACCTCCGGATGTCTTTGTTTCAGCAAAAACCATCGGCCGTCCAGTCCCGGCCCCCTTGGGCCCTGGTCTTTTGGGTCTTTCAGTTTCCGTCAACAAAACATTCTCGGCTCAAAAGCGGGACATCGCGACCTCAAGAGACCGAAAGAAAGGGGGGACGAAGCGGGTTTCCGGTCATGGCGGACAAGTCGGAGCCGCCTGGCGGGGTGTTTGGGCGGGTGGCGTTTTTTCTTTTCTTTTCCTCGAGTTCGGGGGCAAATGAGTTCAGGGGAATGGAAGGTTTCGGGGAAGAGTTCGATCTGAAGTGTGAGGAGATCTGAGGATGATAGGCATCCCATGAAGAAAGAAGCACCGAATGTTCAAACCCAGGAATAGAGGGAATCACAAAGCACAGGAATCAGAAAACCCACAGAGGACTCAAAGGACGACATTGATCTTCGGACCTTGGACGAATCCAGGAGGCAAGACTGAGATCCATCGGGGATGCTGGAACCTCAGGAACCTCCCAATGATGGCACATGTAGATGTCCGAAACTTGGAGGGACAGACGGATTCGCCCCGTTTCACGAAGAGGGGGAGCAGACGGATTCGTGGACACTGGACAGACGTATTCTCGGACTTGTTTCCAACTGAGATGGATTGTTCGTGGTAGGGGCTTCCTAAGAATCTTCCTAAGAATCTGGAACCGCGGTGGACTGGGTGGAACTGGGTGAAAAAATCGCCTGAGGAACCCCATGCGCCAGATTCGGGTGGAGAAGTTGGTGCTCAACATCAGTGTGGGTGAAAGTGGTGACAGACTCACCCGAGCAGCAAAGGTTTTAGATCCTTGGCAGAGCAGAGTCGGAAAGACGGGTTCTATGGATTGTTCCTGTGTTCCTGCATATTAGATCGACAGGCTTGACATGTTTGCCATGCATTGTTTTGATTGCACTATAGAAGCAATATGACACAATGATACTGAGGAGCAGCTGACAGAGCAGCAGCCAGTGTTTTCGAAGGCCCGCATGACCATTCGTCAGTGGAGCGTCCGCCGCAATGAGAAGATTGCTTGCCACGTGACAGTTCGGGGAGAGAAGGCCGAGGAGTGAAGGGGATGCAGTTGTCTTGGACAGAAGCGGCAGAAACGGACAGGTGTTTGTGAATTGTCAAAACTGCTCAATCTTTAGGAGATTCTGGAGAAGGGCTTGAAGGTGAAAGAGTACGAGCTGCGAAAGAAGAACTTCGCCAGGAACGGCAGCTTTGGCTTTGGCATCACCGAAGCTTGGACTAAATCCAGTACAGCTCTCAGAAGCATAGCGCTTAGGTCAAGATTTGCTTGAACCTTCGATGGTTTTCAAGAAGTTTCTGGATGAAGATAAATGCATGTGATTAATTTGTTCTTGATTTGCATCACTGCCGGTTGAAGTTCTGCACACTTGGCATGATTAGGAGCACATTGACCTGGGCATCAAGTATGACCCTGGCACCGGCATCTACGGCATGGATTTCTACGTGCACCTTTCTCGCCCTGGCAGCCGAGTGAAGAACCGCAAGTTGAAGGTGGGCAAGGTGGGCGCATCCCACAAGCTGAAGAAGGAGGATGGCATGAAATGGTTCCAGACCAAGTACGACGGTATCCTTCTGAACTGAGGGCAGCATGGAAGTTGTGATCTTGAGGTTTGGCGAACGAAAAAGGGTGAGTGATCAGTGATCCGGCTTTTTCCTTCAATCGGCCTATCCCATCCACATCATGCTCTCTCAGAGTCACTAGGTACTTCAAGGTCGCGTGATTTTGAGGTGCATGAACATGACATTAATGAGTTATGACGTTCAAAGATGTGTCGAAACTTGCCAGAAGCACGTGACCTTGTCGTCTTTTGACCCCATCCGGCAATACATGGAGCAGCTACATTTTGATGGCAATGCAGCCGTTGTGGCTAATTGTTTTGGTCATAAAATAGTAGCCGTATAGCAACCCCAGGTTCTGATCAAAGTCTCTCTGCTGAATTGGAATATCGAAGATCCAGTTCAACCGTTCAACCTGTGTTGCATTCAATTCGCCTCTTGGATCGTTAGGTGACATCGATGACGATGTCTGGAACACAGCTTGGCCCAATAGGAGGACACACTCGCATCAATTCCGGGCTTTTGCTGCCAATGAAGATCCTCTTGACCTTGCTCACCATCAGCAAGTCATGCCTGTCCCTGGAGGCCGCTCTGGGACAGCCTTGAGCGGTCGAGCTCAGGGACACCCACGTGTTTCGCAAACAAATCCTGTTTTTGTTTCAACAACTCTTCCACAGCAGGATTTACAACAAATCCTGCTTTTGGAGGTGCTGGAGTGTACAAATCTTCTATCTTTTTTCTACGTAAAATCTTTGTATTTTCCTCAAAGGGATTGAAACGCCTCAAAGACTTCCGCTCCTTGGGCGGCCTGCAGGTGCCCCAGGTTGTTCTGGGCTCAGCAGGTTCTGCTGTCAGTGGAGGCCTGGTCAAGGCATGTGAGCTGTTGGAGTCTAGTGGTCAAAGCTAGTGAGCTTGGTTGGAAGCTAGGAGACATGGTTGGTGCGGAAGGCGGAGTATATTAAACAAACATATATATATATATGTATACACAGTATATCGACTTATTTTCCAAGCTCCGGGGAGCATTGCCCAAGAGTGTCATCACTCCATCTACAGAGCTGTGAAGGCCTTCTCTTTGTTTGGGCAAAGCTGTGAAGTTGTGACAGGGTTGTGACAGGCTTGTGAAAAGGATCGCAGCATGAGGTCTTCATTTAGAGATGCGTGAGGCATTGGTCCTCAAGCGACTGACTTGAATCACTTGGAAGAATCTTCTCTCCTGTCTTTCTGCTGTGGAAACCGTCTGCAGATAGCCTTGTGAGGAGCACTACGTTTGCTTGCGACTGAGCAGTCAGCAAACAAGTGTCAGTTCTGATCTGATTCTCTTCAGGACTTCAGGGTGGATGTATTCAGAGACATTGATTGTTATTGCCTCTGATCAGCTGGGTGGCTTTCTTCTTATCTCTCTAGAAACTCTTGCTGTGATACGACGCAAAGCGTCTGCAACGGTCATTCCCTTTTTGGGGCACCAAACGGTGTGGACTACCGAAGGCGATGGGCATTTTTGGTATTTCCAAGGCCAAGCAGCAGACGGCCGGCAAAGTCCTCCTCTCAGGAGCTTCCTGAAGACAGAGCTTTCCCCACTCACCGGTTGCATCAATGGAATATGACCAAGGGTACCTGGTACCACATGGTGCATTTTTAAATGAGGTTGTAAAGCCTATTGGGGTGACTTGAGGGTCGCCCTTGCTTTGGATGGACTTCATTCCACTCGCTTGTGGGAAGCCACACAGACGACCCTTGGACTCCGTCGTGCTGACTCTAACGATGTGAGGAGGACGAGCTTCCTTTTGAAGAAGATTGGTCAGGTGAGGGACCCTGTGCGCGGTGTTTACTGCTACTAGGAATCAGAAGCTACTAGGAACAAAGGGCATCGCTACTAGGAGCAAGGACGCTACTAGTAGCTCCTGGCATCGCTACTAGTAACAAGGGCCTTATCACTAGTTTTCACCCTAGTGATGTTGAAGTGGGCTTCCCAGATGCTTTTTGCTGCCGGAGTCCCGACCCACTTCTTTGGTTGCTTGGCTTTTCCTCCAACAGACTTTGGATTGAATCAAGGTCTGCACATTTGACACTTGCCCAGCTTCCTTCCTAGCGCTTCCAGTGGGTGTTCAATGGAGACCGGTAGTGTGGGGTCGACAGGACGCGCCGTTCCGCCCGCGTCCAACGCGTCCGGTCGAGGCTTCTTGGATCGCGGCCCGCGGTCCTGTCCAGCCTGCTTGGTGCTGTGCGGCGCGCGGCCGGGCAATGTCGGGGGCGCCCGGTGGGGGACCTGCTCACCTGGGTGAGCCTGCTGTATAGCCAGTGCGTAAAGAAGTTGTGTTCCTAGGAGGTCAGAACCTAGAACTGGCTAGCAGCTTCTGCTACGAGAGAGAGAGAGAGAGAGCATCCAGCAGCACGAAGGAAAACACTCCAAACCTTGCAACACTACTGATGATAAGCTTCCAGAACGAAAACCTCAAAATTGGATATTGGGGAATCCGTGTTTTCTTTGTTTCATTTTTGCATCCACTCTCCTTCTTTGGGGGCCCGGTCAGTGATTCCACCTTCTTCTTTCAATCCCTTGAGTGGTCGAGGTTGGTGCTACCTTCTGCCTTTGTAGCCTTCTGGGCATTGGAGCCCTGGTGTCCGTGGGGCTGACCCTTGGCAAGGCCCAGAAGGCCTCCGACTGCCGACTGGCGCGGCCCCGCGGGCGACGCGAGCAGATGGGGAGGAGAAAATTCCCGAGGAGATGGACTCCAAGTGTTTTCGAAGATCTTGAGAAGGTCCATCTATCTCGCGTCTTGCCAGGCCATCCAGCTCTCTGGGCTGGAAGGTGGGCCGAAGAAACTTTTTTGAAAATGGTGGGCTGGAAACTGGGATTCTCCACCTACTTCTAGCCGATGGTCAGAGCCGGGGTCTTACATTCGGCCATTATGAGGGATCCCTTATTTGGCATATGTTTGGGGAGGGAAAGAAATATGTGTCGGGTGGTCCACGCGATCTGTTCACAGTGTTTGACGTCGCCCTTCCATTCGTTGGACTGCTCGGAGCGGCCAATGCGACCGAGCGGTGAAACCGATTCTTCAGGCGATGAAACCGCTCGTCCGTCAAAGAGTGCTGAACTGGAGGATCTGAAAGACCATTTTGACATGACTTTGGGGATGGGTACAGGTACCTGGTACCCACAGTTGGATTTCTCAGATGAAAGACTTCTCGGCTGCGCTTGTCAAACTGGTCTACGTGCACTTGCTACAGATATTGGCTTTCTTCTCGTGGGTACTTTTGGTGGAATGTAGAACCGGAAGGCATAGGTATCAAAAAAAAAGAGCATCAAAAAAAACACAGGATAAACAATAAAAAAAAGCGAAGCAAAAAACATATATTCCTTGATAGGCCTCTTCTGCTGCTCTCGTGGCCTTGTGGTCTGCGGGTCCTCTGGTAATGTGGTCCCTTGGTCCTCTGGTCCACTGGTCCTTGGTCCCCTGGTCCCTTGGTCCTTTAGTCCACTGGTCCCCTAGTCCTCCGGTCTCCTGGTCCTCTGGTCCTGTGGTCCGCTGGTCCCCTGGTATCCTAGTCCTTCTGTCTCCTGGTCCGCTGGTCTTTTGCTCTCCTACGGCGCTCGTCTGTCGATCTCCTGGTCCCCTGCTTGCGCAAATAGAGGCTTGATTGCTTTCTACTAGAGGCAGCTCCCTGGGAAGAAAGTAGGTACCCAACGATAAGGTAGCCGTCCAGTCATTGAGTAGCCCTACTACTCGAAAAATGGTTCACCAGTGGAAATAGCTCCCTACTAGGAGGGAGCTCCTGGGGAGGTACACTCTCCTAGTCCCCTACCTCTTCCATCCTCTTCCCTTCGTCTCCTATTGGTCCACTCAGAGACAACTGTCTTACAGAAATTGTAGTCTAGCATCGTGAGGTAATTGTTTTGATCCTGTTCTTTTCTGTTGACTTCGTCTGCTAATGTGTTGTTGGCGCAGACACGCCAATCATAGCATGTCCATGGTTTTGAGGGCATTGTTTGTTTTGATCATTCGTTTATCCCCTGCTGCTGCTACTGCTACTGCTACTGCTACTGCTACTACTACTACTACCCCAACCATCCTCAGTGGGCTAGAATATTATTTTTTGATTACCTTTTTATTTTTTTATTGATCCCCGTTGAATATATTTTTTTGATTCTATTTTTATTTTTATTTTGATCCCTTACCCGAACCGGAAGCTACAAGATGCCGGGCTGACCACCGAACACCCAAAGATATCCACAGCATTCACTCCCACACTCAGAGACATCCATGTAGCAGATGGAAGCTCACCAGCATCCATGTACAGACCTACCGACCTCCACCAGAAGACGCGGCACCGACCGCGGAGGCGCCGGTGCCCATCGCTGCGTGCTGGTGGCGCCTCCGACGATGGAGGCCAAAGAGGCCAGGTGCTGATCTGTTTCGATGTGAAAACAACAGGGTCCTTTCTTGGTGCAGATTTTCATGCACCCATCGTATTTTGGTGTAAAGGATTTGCATATCGACTGATGTCTGGGACTTCGATGCCTAAAGTCTTTCCACTGGGCCTCGGGAGTGTTTGGGGTTTGGATGCTTAGATGTGAATTGCAGGAAGTGGACTTGCTGTTGTCAGTGCAAGCAAGAACGGAGATTTTGGATCCATGGATCAGTGGACAGGCAGATTGATATTATGAAGCATTTGCAGAAGGAAAAGCACGCATTTATCGGTTGGAAACATAGACCACCTCCGTATCAACTATGGTAGTCAACTCCTTTTCGACTGATCATGGGGCCTACCCCACAACCTCTGGCGCAACCCTCGTGTTTTCAAGGTCCTCAGCCACTTGCAACGTGCCGGCTACCGGCTGGTGGGTTTGACCGCCCACGACAACGGTCCCTTGGAACCTTGTTTTTTCGATCGATTCGAAGTCGAGGAGTTCAACGACCGCGTGTTCAGGAGGGTGCTGAGACCTGGGAGCCCAAAGCTCTTGAGACCTGTGAGACCTTGCTCAAGGCAATTTCTTTCGGAGCAACAGATCATCATGTCAAATCCTCCATACATTTTAGGAGTAGACAAAATCTATGGTTTCGTCGGCCCCTTCCGCTTGGTTAGTTTGGCTTGAAAGGGGGAGGGCACTGACCGTGACCATTGTCATTGGCATCTTCGGAGCATCCATGGACCATTTTGATGTTTGGCGTGGGGTGCGCTCGATGCTTGTGAGAGAACATCATGATGGTCAGTGTGTCCAGTCTAAGATTATGAGCAAATTCCCTTGCACAAACCTTTTGCACCGGATCTCAACAGGAACATCGGATCTCAAGAGGGTCTCAGGATGATGAGCCAAGGTACAGATATCAAAGCTCTTTGGGATGTCCCCCTGGCAGCACCAGGACGGGCTTGTGGGCTAAAGCAAGTCTCGGTCAGAACGAACATAGGTTTCGGGAGAATCTTGATGGAACAGCTAGTGGATGCTCTCAGTGAGAATATGAATTTGTTTAAACACTCACACGAAAAACAAAAGGGGTGGGTGTTCATTTACCAATTGCTCTGGGTGCTTTAGGAGCACCCCAAGTCTGCAAGAACAAACATTTGGTGAATTTGACGTGTAGCAGAACTTGGAAGGGGGATATTTATCATTGATCGATGCTGATCCCCATCGGGTCTTCATCATCCCGTCCGTCCGACAGATAGACGGCTGATGGCCAGGATCCTGTTTTTGTCTGATGTGGGTTTTGGTCAATCAACTGGACCTTCACACCCAATCTTGATTGTAGACCCGCCGACCATTCTGTTTGTGACGAGCTGCTTTATGGATACGGTCTAGTGACTGCTGGCTTTGAACGCAGTGCTCGACCTCCGCCGAGGACTGGCCTTGATCTTCGGCCGTGAGCACGATGGAATCCCCGCGGATGCTGAAGCACTTCTGGATGAGGCCCCAAAGCGGGGGGAGAAGCTTCCACCAGAAAGAAGCTGCTCTGCTGCTCTTTGGGGCCCCTCCCCCCCCCCCCCCCTCTCTCTCTCTCTCCCCTCTCCTCTTCCCCCGTGCCCGTGTCGAACGAACGACTCGAGGCGGTGACCATCCCGATGGCGGTCTCCGGGGAGGAGGTGAAGATGGATCCGCGTCGGTTCGTGCGGTTCCTGCTTTTCTTTGTTTGGACCAAATTGACTCTGGCTTGGGCGACTCCGACTTTCCTGCAGTTGACAGTGACAGTTTTCAGATCTCTCCGTTGCCATGTGCTCTTCTTGCTGAGGATTTCCGCAGTTTTCGGGGGGATCTCTCCAAATCCATGCTGTTGACGCTAGCACAATCCATGGGGTTTGGTCCGAGGCGCTGCCAGAGCAGTCTGAGAGTTTTTGATGCCAGAAACAAGTGAAGCTCCCATTCTTAGGTGCAAATGCATGGCCTATGAATTCTCAGTCTTGCCAGCAACTACCTTCTTCCTTCTTCTTTTACATAGTTTGTTCCACCCTCAACTTGCGGTGCCCTTTTCACCATGCCGCGCGATGAAGAACCAAATCCCAACATGCAAGCTCAACTCCAAAAGGTCCAAATTACAGAGTATGCTGATGCCAATATATGACCAAGTCTATGCTCTTTCTACAAATGTAGACGCAGAATACAACCCACACACACACACACATATATATATATATACATACAAATGTACACGCAGAATACAACACACACACATATATATATATATATATGTATATAGCGTCGGACTGAAAGATATATGTATATAGCGTCGCACTTGGAACCTGAGGCGTTCAAGCCGTGTAAGCTCTTGACAACAAAGTGGGCACTAAGATTCTATCTATCACTTAGAAGTCCCATCTTCAAACTGGACTTGCAACCTCGGGCATTTAAATCAAGCTCCG
>CAXAMN010024694.1:236680-293051 GCA_963970005.1 Durusdinium trenchii | reverse complement strand
GCTCTATCACTTAGAAGTCTCATCTTCAAACTGGACTTGCAACCTCGCGCATCTAAATCAAGCTCCGTAGGACAAATTGGACACTCGAACGTCGTCACTTAGAATGCATCTGTTTTTAAACCAAGTAGCATCGTCTTTAATTAAGAAAAAATCACTTAGTTAGAAATCTCATCTTCAAACTGGACTTGGAACCTCGGGCATTTAAATCAAGCTCCGTAGGACAAATTGGACACTCGAACGTCATCACTTGGAATGCATCTGTTTTTAAACCAAGTAGCATCGTCTTTAATGCTTTCACGGAATCCGGGAGTGCCACTGGGAGCGGCTCACCGCTAGCTGTTGCCTCTCCATGCCTAGGTCAAAATGTTCGATATAACGGCACGCAGTAATTATTCTCATATCAAAAAGAAGGTGTGAACCTCAGGGTAGCTTGAATAAGGGTGGTGTAATGCAAGAGAGATGCTCTTCCAAGGGAGGAGGATGCTCAGGGGGAGGCACTGGCGGCAATCCTGGAGGGTCTTCCTCAACATCTTGCGGCTTTGACAAAGCTGCCCTCACGATCGGCTCCATTGCTTTTTGGGCTTCAATTGCTGAGCTGCTGGAACACGGCCAGCGAAACGGGCAAATGTTCACTCTTGCAAATCTTGCAAATGGCTTTCACACTTCAAAAAAGTTGAGGTCATCTGGACCGCTGTGTATCTATGGCGATCCCCTTTACATAAAAAAAAGTAAATATAATATATATATATATACATCATATTCGGGCGTCGGACTGAAAGTTGTGGGACCACATTCTAAGTGTACAACCATGATACATTCTAAGTGTATAGCCCCGAAAAAATTACGACCTGAACGTCCTCATTCTATCTTTCAGTCCGACGCTATATATACAAATCCAGAAGTTCAGTCCTGCTCCCAAGCTGACAAACCCGCTCCTTGAATGGCACCAGGTTGAATACAAGGACATTCCCGTGCAGTGGTTGAACCTTCAAACCACGCCCATCTCACAGAGGATAGGTGCCATCTACCACAAGATCGAGCGCTATGTCCTGCAGGGCCTGCACAAACCCATGCTTGGCAGAGGAACCCAGCTGCAGCTACTCAACAAGCCGTTGCAGGACCCGAGCAAGCCATGGATTTGGAAGCGGGGCAGTTTGGCCTTTTGGGGGCAAGTTGAAGTCCGCTTGCAACAACTCATACAGCACCCAAGGGCAGATCCACCTTTGCAGCACCTGCAACGCCTGGGTTGGCACATTCAAGAGCACTGGCATGACGATTGCCGCATCACCCTCGAAGGCTTCAACCTCCTTTTTCAGATGCTCTGGGGACAATGTGAGGAGGATCATGTGCGTGTCCTGTTGCAGTACACCACTGAGGTGAGAGACCTACACCAACAACAAGCTCTGGATCAAGAAACACAAACATACCGAGAATGGTTGACGAAAGCATCCCAAAAAGGCTGCCGGCGACTGTACAGGACATTGAAACGGGATGAGATGCCGTACATGCGGCCTTTTCAAGATCGTCCCAGGCAAGAGAGACAGCCAGAAGGAATTGACAGTCCTGCCCACACTGAAGAGCAAGGCAGGGGCTGCAAGGAAAGGAGCAGACCCCATCAATAGAATGATCCTGCTCTACAGACTGAGAAGGGAGAGGCTGCACAGAAGGAGCATTGCAAGGACTCATGAGGACTTATCACTCCAGAACACCAGGCTGGTCCAATATGAAAGCTACTTGGACTGTGTGCTCCGGAGCGCAGGAAACAGCAATGGGGGGCCATTTGGGGTATTCGAGAAGAGCCCCTGCAGATCCCTGAGCTACAGGAGTTGATCGCCCAGGGTGCTGAGTTCGGAAAGAACATGCCTCCTTTACACCCCAAACAGGTCTGGTTCACGATCAAGCACCTCAGCTTAAAAGCGCCTGGCTTGGACGGGATCAGCTTTGACCTTTGACTACTTGAAAGCGTTGCCCTATCAAGCCATGCAAGACCTGGTCCAGATCTTCCACCAGATCGAGTCCCAAGGCGTTTTACCGCAGCAGTGGACCACGTCCTTGATTGCCTTGCTCCCAAAGTCTGCTGAAATCGAGAGGCCCATTACAAGCAAGGCTTTGTGGTTCGCCCAAAGCCGCATGCTCCTCCACCGCCTCCACCCAGGCGGGTGCCAGTGAAGTCGAAGGATGAGGCAGCGGAGGCTCTGGCGGAGGTTCCCTTCGATGTGACCTGGGACAATATTCACAAAATGATGGCCCATTTTCAACCTCAGTGAGCAGCAGGCCACGAAGGTGCTGCTGGAGGTGTGTGGGCCAGATGAATCCGGTCGCAAATTCCGGGCGAAGCCCCAGGAGAAAGTGAAATCGGACGGCGCCCTGGTTGCCACCATGTACAGGCTATGGTGCCGCCTCTGGAGTTCCTTCACGAAACAGTGGCAGGGCACCCTGCAGGAGGACTACCCTTGGGAGCGAGCAGTACCTGGCACTGAATGCCTACAAGTTGCATTGAAAAGGGCATTCATGACTGAGCATCACAGTGCCATGAAGAAGATGGTGGTCTCGGTCCTTTTAGACGTGTCAAATTTCTACGACCGGATCAGCGTGGAGACGCTTTGCAACAGGTGGCTTGACTCCACCTACCCACGGACGCATGCAGCACTTGCAATGCAGCTGTACCTTGGAGGGCGCATTTTGGAAGCTGAGGGAGAGGCCTCCAGCCAGCTTTGGACTCAGAACGGCGTTCTTGCTGGAGATCCACAGGCCCCGCTTGCTGCCAAGGTGTACCTGTATGAAGCACTGAAAGCATTCCATAAGAAATACCAACGGATCGATGACCTGAGCTTTGATGTGGTGCATCGTGATCAGTGCGCATTGCTCTCCTGGCCTATGACTACATCAAAAACCTCCTTCGGGCCGACAATCTCAAGATCTCAGAAAAGAAGACTGGTTTCATTGCTTCCAACAGCACAGCCAAAAGGCTTCTTCAGCAGCAGCTACCACCGGAAGGTCCTCGGGTACATGATGTGATGAGGGACTTGGGAGTCGAGTGCGCAGCTGGCCGCCTTAGGAGGATTCACACCCTTCGAGGACGACGCACCAAGGCCACCAGGAAAACCAAGAAGCTGGCCACCCTCAAAATCCCACTCAGCATTGTGGCAGGAATCAGCTGGGGACATGAGGCAATGGGCCTAGCTCCACAGGTCCGCCAAAGGATGAAAGCAGTCATGGGGCGTCAACTTGGTCTCCAAAGGACAGGCAACATTGACATCCTGTATGACATGCACAGCCGTCACCAAGACCCAGACTATGGCTCCTTCGTGTCCCAGGTCCGCGCCTACAGGCTTCTATGGGAACTGGCCTGAAGCAATCAAAAGTCACTGGCGCGGGCTTGGCAGGCCATCAGAGAACGGCTCTCCCAAGCACAACACCCCTGGCGAGTGGCCAAGGGACCAGTGGCAGCTTTGATTTGCTACCTTCTCGAACGGCAATGGGATTGTGCAAACTATGGGGTCTGGACCAAGCCCGGGCACAATGGCTGCAGAGATTTCTGCTTTGACATGAAGGAGGATTGGTTTACCCTGAGGGAAGAACTCAAGAGGGCTGAACGCTGGGAGAGGATCGAAAAGATCAACAAACGGCAGATGCTGGCAGACATCCAGTATACTCTGGATTGGAGCCCATGGCAACAAGCGCACAAAACGAGCAATTCGCGGAACAGTGCAGCTTTGGCTACATGGCATCAAGGAGCCCTCTTCACCAAGATTTCCGACAACGAAGAGGACAAGCGCCTGCAATGCCCTCATTGCGGCCAGAAGGCCACTCTCCTTCATCTGCTGTGGCTTTGCAACAAGGAATTCCCACCGCTGGACCTGGAGGACCAGTTTGAGTTGGATCATGGGATCAATCTTGAGTTCTGGTCCCAAGGCCTCCTCATGCTTCCAAGGTATGAGATTGCCACTGGTGGAGCCGCGGTACAGGCTTGGGGCAGCTGGACTTTGCAGGATGAGATGAAAGTCAGCAACACGGCGGTCTTCACCGTTGGCATTGCGGCCACGAGCAAGGACCCACGTCTCCGGCACTATGTTGTCGCTTTGGTCCAACATGCCCGCCTTGGTGAAGAACTCTACCGACTTGGAGTGGTGGCCACAGTCCTCCCGGGACATCAAACGATGTACTCAATGCAAGGCCCAGGCGGCCTGGAAACAGGAGGCATGGCATCCTAGCAAGGCACTACAAGCACCATGCGGTGGACGGGACGACCACACCCAGCTCCCTTTGCTGTTCAAGGCCAAGACGGCCAGCTCGTCACAGTAGAAAAGGAGCGAGAAAAAACATATATACATATCACACATACTTTTGAATAGCATTTTTCATGCCTAAATCGAAATGACGTCTCAGGGCAGCCTCAATGTCTCCCATGCTGCAGCTGTGGTGCTTTATGAGCGATGGGAACAGCTGCAAAGACATCACGGAAATGCCCAGAAGAACAGCCGCGCGCGTGGACGGGCAGGAGGTCACTGACTCAAAAATACTTGACGGGCTTGACGGGCTTGGGAGTTGAGCAAGGTGTGATGAACCTGCCAGAGGTTCCAGATTCGCTTGCATGCGCTTCTCGCATGTGCCAGATTGAAAATTCTTTTCTGACATGCTAGACATCTCTTTGCCTCAAGAACTCTAGACATTCCTGCAGCTGTTCTTGGGCATTGGATCCATCGGTACCAGGCCGGCCTCCTGCCTCTTCGACCGAATCGCCCGGCGCGGCACGAAAGGCGTCTTGTGGCTCAAAGTCGTCACCTCCTCGTCTCGTGGGCCTCGTGAGCCGAAGCATGGACCCTGAGCGAAACACCGTGGAAAGCGAGGTGCGGGTGCCAGCGAGGGATCGAAGAGGGCGGAAGTGGGCTCCAGGAAGTGAGAGATCCTTGAGAAGGTGGGCCAGGGGTGGGTGCCAGGGGGTCTAACCACCACACCTGAGGAGATGGACTGGGAACCCAAGGGCCAAAATTCTCCCTCATGAGTTCAGGGACACATTTTTCTCACTCAGTATTTGGTCTGCAGCGCTCCCGCTTGCCATCACTCACTGTGCGGGCGAACTGTTGCGACCGACCTCCACAGGCGGACCTCCAGCGGCTCTTGACCGAGGACCGCGAGGGCGTGCCAGGTGTGGAGAAAGGGAATGGCTTGCACGGAAGGAAAAAGAAACCAGACCGGATGAAGGGATCAGTCATGAAGGGCATCAGACCCTTTTTTGAAAGGGAAATCCGTCATGAAGGTGTAGTTTCTCATGGTTTCTCACTGGAGTGAAACCAAGACCAAGCTGAGTCCGGATGAAACTTTGTCCGGAACGGTGAAACTTCACAAGAAACAGCTTTCTGGACAGAAGTTGATGAAACTCCGCTCCAGGAACTGCAAGTGTTTCTTTCTAGCTATGCGCGTGTCTGGAACTATGTTTCGCAAACTATGTTTCAGAAACTCTGTGCGTTTCAGAAACCAACTTCGTGTGCACGCTTGCTGGCTTGGATTGGGGTCAGGTGGTTCCGAAAACCATAGAGTTTCCGAAATATTCCAATTCCAAGCAGTTTCCAAAACATAGGCAGTTGTATTGTAATCTCAGAAACATGTGTATATAGTTTCCGAAGCATCCGTCGTTTCCGAAGAAGCCTTTCTTTCCGAAACATCGTTTCAGAACCATGGTATCAGAAACTTTTTGACCTTTTAATCTATGTCTTTGGATCCGCCTGGTGAGTGTTTTTTCTGTTCGTCCCTCCATCTTCACCATCCTCACCAGCCTCAAACACCCCCGATGAACGACAAATCTCAGGTGTTGCAGCTTGGTCGTGGCCACTGCCGCTGCGCGTGGGAGGCCTTTTGCTGGGCTTGGTGGCCCTGGGGCTGTCGGCACGCTCGATGGGTGGCTCCTTGCAGGAGATAGATGTCTGGAAGTTGGAAGAGAAGGTGCGGAGGAAGAGAAGGGCCCGGTGCGTTCTCATCCTCCACGGGAATCCTCACTCCTGACAACCCACTGAGCAGAAGGGGCTCAAAGAAGGCGCCAGTGAAGCCCGAAAGGTTTCTTTCTGCTTCCCCTCATCATGCAACGCCTTGTGGACGGGGTGAGTGGGATGCGGACTCGTGGCAAGTGTGGGGCACCGCAAGATGAGTGGCGGATCCCATCAAAGGGCGATTGGGAGAAATCTGTCTGGAGCTTTTGAGGAATGACACATCCGGCAAGTACATGCAAGTACTCAGGAGAGGTATGTAGAGGTTATTAGATTTGTTCCTCAACTCTGCATGTGGAGGGCACCCCTGACCGCAGATGCACGACAGCTACAAGAACGACCCCGATTGCAAGGGCGATAACGTTCACCACCTGGACATCAAGACCTATTGCGGCCCCGTGAACGGGAAGGGCGAGCCCGATACTCCCGGGAAGGAGGGCAAGGCATGGTTCAATGATGGCTCCAAGTACACTGGATCGTGGAAGGAGTCGCATGGGCTCGGGTGGGGGAATGAGCGAGTTCATGGCTGGATTTTTCTAGGGTCCAATCTTCAAGGTTGTTGAGTCCGCATGGATTTTTTCAGCTCCCTGATGTCTGCACATACCTCACATCGAGCTAGACAGTTTCAATACATTTCTTTCTTCCCGAAGACAGTTGAGCTGCAAAGATTTGGTGCGGCATGGTGCGGCAACTAGTCATAATTGATCTGGTTTTGGGCACACGGATACACTCCCTGGAACTAACATGTCGGTTTTCCACTTCCATGTTAGTTTTCGGGAGAGTAGATATATAAATATTTATATATATACATATACATAATATCAAGTGAATGCCCGAATCACTGAGCCTCAGTGAAGGATGGCAAGCCGAATGGTCATGGCTCTTTTTGGTTCCGTGATGGCGGGAAGTTCGTGGGCAGCTGGAAGAATGGCATCGCGGAGGGCGAGGGCATCCAGACTTATGCCACCGGCCCCAAGGGAAACAAGGCAGACTGTCAATGTCGCGAAACACATGTATATGTGTTTTTTTCTTTGGCAGCTCTGCAGATGTTGTTCCAGATTCTTTTTCTATTTCGTGGCTTTGATGCTGGGGACACACCATTGCAGTGGATATCATACTGAAATCTCAGGAACTCCACATGGTTCGACACCGCGCTTCGACCTGAAACACTTCATCGGTAAATGGGATGTGTTCAGACGTGGCGACCGACAGGAGTGGCCCTTCGAGACCGTTCAGAGCAGTGTCTTCAAGCAGGGCATGCCCGTGGGCCAAGGAGTGGCTTGGTCCACCGACCAGAAGAAGGCCTGGCTGATGAAGGACGGTGAGGCCTCGAAGAAGCTCAAGGACTACGCAGCTGCTTGGGCTGAGAGTCGGGGTGGAATGCCCAGAGCCCAAGAAGCAGCTGGGGGGTGGTTCCAAGGACCGGCGAGATCTGCCAGCCGGACGAGTGCTTTTTTCCTTTCGGTCCTTGAAAGGGCATCGTTTTGGGGAGATTTTGGTGTGTGCGTAGGGCTATCAGGTCTAACATGAGATGAAAGGTGATCTTGTCACCTTCCAACACATCAGTGGAATATCCATGAGGTTCAGGTAGGTGGAGCTACCGGAAACTTGTGTTGACGAGGCAGCAAGATCGCCAGCACAAGGGGTTTAGACGCCTGGGCATGCCTGGGTATGTTTGGCGTGCGAATTCAAGGGGCTGTTCTGAGGAAGCAAAGGCGGAAGCGAAGAAGCTGGGATTGCCAATGTGACTTGGGCAAGAGCACGTCACAACTGGCCAGCAGGCCTGACTGGTTTGCCGCTGTTTTGCCAAAAACCCTTCGAGAGTCCTGCCATGTCCTTCCCAAATCGTCTCTCAAGTCGTCTCCCTTTGACGGGTGACTGTCACCTTGACCATTCTTCCAACCTAATAGCGATGGCCTCGAGGGTTGAGTTCATTCCTCCACTTTTCATGGACTTTATATTGTCCCCACTTCTTGTCGCCGTTCGCGCCCGAGGTAAGGAGGCAGCTGCCTCGGCGGTCGGCGTCATGGATTTTCGCGGTCGCCTGGAAGCGTGTGGAGCCGAAAGCGGGATTTGAGGGTGGAATTGGACCCGGCACAACGAGCCACACGCATTTTGGGGGGGGCACAATTTCGGGGGCTGATCCGCTTCTCAGTCCAATCCGAGGGCAGATTGTTTCTGTTTGAGGGCAGGATTTTGCGGGGAAGGAATTCAGTGTTCTTCACTCTTTTGACCAGCAAGAGCATCTTGAACTCAGCCAATTCTCTATGTGACCGAAACAGAATTTCATGCAGAGAAATGGAAGCCACCATGAGACCGACTAGACCATAAAATAAGGGCCTGTTGCTTTGTTTTTTTCCAACTTGCTAGCTTGCTAGGAGTGGAACTTGGGGCTACTCTCGACCAAGTCGCGTGGCAGCGTTGCGTGGCAGCGTCGCTTGGCCAGGTCATGAATGCTTTCAGCGGGTTATCCACCACTGAAGACGTGTGCAGACGGCTGCCATGCTTGCGCCGTGCTTGCCATGTCTTGGAATACTACATCCTTTTAAATACCCAAACAATCTCCGCCCAAACTCCGCAACAAACGATCATTGCAGAGACATTCCTGTTTAAAAGCATGCAGCGTGATTTCTGAAGAAACCACTTTGCGACTTATGATTCTTTCTGACTTGGCGGTGGGTCCAACCCCTAGGTGCCTCTTCCGGGTGGCAATCCTCATCGTTTCATTCGTTTCATTGCGATCGATTCTGGTGGGCTCTTTTTCGGGGTGCCGGGGTTTTGACACCGTCATGGTGGAGGTTGAAGGCACTGTAGATGCCATGGCAAAGGCCTGGCTCAGAAACCATTCAATACAGGTCGATCCGAAGAAAGGAGCGTTAGCTGCCCGGTGCGGCGGCAAAGCTTATGTTGCAGAAGCCAGGTTGTCTTGCGTCAGGACCCATTTCGGGAGAATCCACACTTTGCTCGCGCGGTGAGTCGCTGTCTTTAAGCCTTAAACCTGAGCAAACGGCATTCGTTTGAAACTGCTCCAAACTCTGAACAAGTTGGTCGCGTTTTGGAATGTCTCCGGCACGGTTCAATCGCTCCGTCGGGCGGGGTCCGATGGAGTCGAAGCTGCGACAACTCGACAACTCGACAGATCGACTCCGCAGCTGGACGGCTCCGAACCCACTCTTTAGTCGTTGTGCCTTTCTGAAAGGGGTGGAAGGCGCGGCGAACTCGCGAACCTCGCGAACTCGCTCCTCGGCGATGCTCGGTGGACCAAAACCGCTCGCTGGGGCGTTTTCTTTTGGGTCGGTTTCACGGTGCTTTTCCCGCTTAAGGCGGCGGTGCCTGAAGGGGTTCTGGGTGCGGCGGGCCCTCCAACCCCCGCAAGTTTGGTGGGCTGGGGGTGGGGTTCGGACCGGGGGGTTCCTGGGAGCTTGGCTTCGCGAGGCATGGTGCACTCGATTGACCAACAGAACTACAAGTTCGAGGCCTTGGGTGAGCTGGGCATTTTGTAAGTGCTTTTGGGGCTGGAGATGGGTGCTGAAAAGCCTGAAATGATTCAAGATGTTTCACTTCTTCTTCCAGACTCGGTTTTGTCCATCATCCCCTGCACCGCCAAGAAATCGTGGTTGAAGGGGATTTTCAAGGTGCCTGTGTTGGTGCGTTGCTCGCGATGGTCTGATTTGAACTCTTGATCTTCAGAATTTCCATGCTGTTCGTGGTGGCCGGTGGCGTGTGTGGCACCTGCTCAGGGCACCTGGGGCGAGCTGCTCGGCGAGGTGCGAGACAGCACGGCAGCGGAAAGGACGAAGACTGGGGCGTGGGATGCGCTGGACGAAGCCATACCACCGAGAGTGGGGTCGCCTGTTTGGGGTGATGTGGTGAGGACTGTCGCGACTGTGACGCAAGGGGTGTTTTTGATCGAATCGACCAACAACCTGTGGAGGTGGACGAACGACCGACAACGTCACTGGCGAAGTTCTTGCAAGTCTCTTGGACAAAGCCAAGATATATACTGTATATATATATATTACATATACATGTCATGAATTAAAAGACGAGGAGACATGTGGCTAACAACCAGGATCTTCCCATATTTTAGGTATGCATGTATATGCCATGCTCATATGATCTCATATGCCGTTCCCATCTTGGGGGTGCCTTCACAGCTGTAGACTATCTACATCTATCTACTCTCGCCAGGCCAGTCACCGGCTCTTCGGTCGTTGGCTCAGGCCAAGAGTAATTCACCCGACTATGCTGAAGCATTAGAGGCTGGTTTGCTTCCGAGCGGACTTCGTCGCTCGTTCGACCATGTTGCAAAGGCAAACCGTTCAAAAAAACAATTTGTGGACTCTGGATTCTATTTTTCAACGCATGGATTGCAAGACCTCTTCATGCCTGCGGGGTTGAAATAAATAGAATCCAGAGTCTACTACTCTACTACATGATTGGTTTGTTTGAGGGCGAAGCCCTGCAGATGTGAGCTTGGGAGGGTGGAACATGGTGCAACCGGGGTAGCGACCAGATCCGACCTGCATATTCTTTTGCACTGTTTCCAGATCTGGCCGACCTAACCCGCTTGCAAGCTCAAATTTGGTTTCCAACGATAGCGTTTCTTTTCTTTGTAGATTGGTTGTTAGCGGCTTCAAATGACCCTCTAGCAGTTATGTTGTGTCTTCACTGCGTTCTGGTGATGATGAACAGCTAGTTCACAGCCCCTGGTTACAACAACTGGCCGCTGCACCTCTCCATGCAGATGGCGGTTCATGATTTATATAATGTTGCAAAATTGCCATCTGCCCTGCAGTTCAATCTCTGTCTGCCAGAGATAAAACCTCAAATATCGACCCTCACAGCCCAGGCTTTTGGATGTGCCAGGGGTGCTTATATAGAAAAGATCTTCGGGAGTAGCGACCAGTTTCAATTATTCAGGTTCATGGATACCCACAACTTCCAGACCGTTTTCTCGCAGCATTTGCACTCCTTTCGATGTCTGTAAACTACAATTCGTCATTAGTCGTCCTTCTTCGGAACCTCTCCCTCTTGGAATCCTTTTCGCGCGCCCGCGTGTGCCATCGTCGGCGCATCGCATCGTGCGCAGAAACTGTGTAGGCCACGATGGCCGAGAGTGTGGACACTGTGCTGCGGGCACAGTATGATCTCTCCGAGCGGGAAAGGCACGGTGCGTCGCAGACCGCGGTTCTGGCGTGGGGAGGGAGATGCGGTGCTCCGGTGGGTTTCGGAGCTTTCCTTTTTGAATGACATGTTTGATGTTTGAAGATACACGCATACATAGGCTGGTCTTCATCAAACTGAGGAAAAAAGGTTGACCCCAGCAACTTGGAGCATCCTGAATGCTGTGTAGCCATGCTGAAAGGACCTTTGGATTGGCATGAGTATTTGTGAGGAGTTGGAGCAGGTTGTCATCCTCTGCGGTACATGTAGAAACATATGCCCGGTCATGAAGAAGATTCGGTAGGAAGAAATCCACACCATCTTGGAAGCCTGTATGCTGTGGAATGTTCATATGGACTTCTTCCAACTCTCGCTCTCAGCCTTCATAAAGCAGATTGAAAAGCTTTCAGATGCATCCTGTACTTGTTCCGATGACCAGCGAACCGGGATTCTTGCCTGGTGGGGTCGCGGTTGTTTTCAGACCGGTCCGCTCCATAGCTGACCTTCCGGAAATGCCACACCGAGCGTGTGACAGGGAGGCTGACATTTTGATGGGTTTCGAGTAGCTTCAATGGAAACTCTCAGTCTTTTTGTGGAGTTTGCTTAACAATTGCACTCATCAAAGTGGGTACTCGGAAGACATGAAACATTTTGTGACATTCCTGGCTACAAAGCTTACTGACCAAAAATTGATCAAACCTCCATATCTTATCACCCGATATTTTGATATACTTTGTGTGTTGAATTGATGGAACTATCAAGAACGAAACCGAACATTGTTTCTCGTTTTGTCTCTGGGTTGTCTTAGCTGCTTGAACCTCATCAGCTATCAATCCTCCTAATCAGACTGGTGCTTAGTAGGGAATGGCGGAATGATCCACCCTAGAGATATCTTAGCACCCTCATTCCTTGTTGCACCAGTCAGTCATGAACCTTTGCCTTGCTTTGCTCCAATAACCCTCGGGCCGTTTCGACCGTGGCTAAAGAGGCCTAGACCTCATCATGTGGCTGGGGGCCCTGGGCTGTCCTTTTCATTTCTTTTTAAAGCTGCATAGCTGTGCTGATGGCTTCAGTGGCACTTGGCTCGGGGCGGCCATTGAGTGGCACTTTGGGTGAAAGTCATGCCTGACCAAGAGTCCAGGGCTTTTTGGGGAATTTCGAGGCACATTGGTCCTACTGGTCCTGCCGTCTGTGGTAGACATCCTGCACCGCCAGCGACGCGACGTGCAACGGTCCTGCTGGTCCTGCTGGTCATGCCGAGTCGTCCTGGCGGAGCAACACACAGATGTCACCTGTGATGGATTGGAAAAGATCACCGATTGGACCACATACTTGACCTTCGAGCCCCAATCCATTCGGTTGTAGAAAGATCACATTATGTTTGCACACTATCCTTTTTAAAACCTTCGAGCCGGACCCCAAAGGAGAATCTGCCGTGTGCCAATGACTTTTATCAGCTATCATATCCATTTTTCGGTTTCGATCCTCTACTTGCAGCACTTCCTCATCTACTGTAGTTCCGCGTGTCTACTTGCTTCACCCGGCTCGTTCGCCTAGCTTCATCCTGCTGCTTCCCGATCGCTTCATCCTTCCCCCCGACCCTGCCCGTTCCTGTCTGTAGAAAACCTACTATAGTTGTTTCTAATTGTGGGTTCCACTTTCACTAGGGAGACCTCCTAACAACACACAGGGCTTTTGGTCTATTTCCCTCCCGTAATTCGCTCGCTCAGCCGCGACCTGAGAACTCGGCTGTTCAGCCGATTCTCCTCGGCTGTTCAGGTGAAGGCTTTATCCATCCGACAGCGAGCCGACTTGATCCTTTGGATCCAGCAGGTCGCGTCGACAGCGAGTGTCCACTCGTCGCCGTTGACCGTCGACAGCGAGACGCGCTCGTGGCAGAGTCTTCTCACGGAGGGGGAGAAGAGACACCGTTTATTTGGGGGGGGTTTTCAAGAGAGAAACAGGCTGTGATTGGAGGGTCTTTTGCTTTTTTGGTTGCAAATGGTTATGGCTCCCTATGTCGATTCTCAATCTCTTTTTGGAGCACTTGGCAAGCTTCTTGATGGCTTACAAAAGATTGGAATATCCTCTCCTCTTGGATTTAGCAACAAGCAATGTGGCCACGAGTATGAACCGAGGGTTTTGTTTCTTTTGCGAAGAGGTTTAAGATGGTTGAACTTATTTCCGTAGTGGGTAGAACATGGAACATGTCAAGCCATGTCAAGCATTTTTGGAGATGTTCCAAATATCTATTTGCTACAGGATGTTGCGGTATAAAGCTCTGTGCGAGCTTTGGAGGCCTTCAGCACACTTGGCCTAGATGAATCAATGGCGGGGTGACCAAGTGCTGTGATGTCACGACAAACAAGTGATCTGACCCAGCAGAATGCCCAGAGGAAGATGTCGTAAAGCCCACTTGATGACAAAGGTGGGGATGCACGATGATGCAAGCTCTTCTCGAGGGTCAAGAGACTTTCCATCCAATTTTTCCAGCTGTGGGGGGCAGACCCCTTGCTGTAGCCGGGCCCTTCCAAGGTGCATGGGGTTGCCCTCAACATTGACAGGCCGCTGCGTGGCCGCTGGATGTAAGAGCTGCGAAGGGCTCCGGCTAAAGAACATGCAAGCACTGGAAGTTCACACTGCAGAGATCTCCAGCTTCTGGCCGATTGTTCACGGAAATACTATTGCTTCTCGCCGTCCAGGCTGGTTGCCACGTATGGAGGCAGGGGGAAAAAGATTTGCAGGTCGTTGTAGCAGTTTTTGGCGGGGAGGGCTGTTCAAGTGTTGATTGGTTCACACTTTCTTTGGACGAGAACATGTGTTTGTTTGATCCTCTCTTGGAAGGAGGAAGATGAACGCCGCAAAGGTATCAACGGCAGCCACGGGGGAAGTGTTCGTTTTGCTCTGAACTTTTAGAGATCCTTCCAGACTTGGGCTCTAGGTGAAGAGCAGCTGCCACAGGGCTGCTTGCAAGTGATCCTACTGGCAGTGGTGAGGGCCCATATCACCGGGATCGTCTTCAACACGGCGCGAAAAACGGATCCGAGATGAGTGGACGAGACCAGTCGACTGCTTTGATGTCAAAACGAGTTGACTGAACTTGGGTTGGCGCCGCGTGGCCGCCCTCATGGCGAGTTTCACCTGACATGGCTGAAGATGCCTTCAGTCCATCTCACCCTGCGGAAGTCCACTCCTCCGCTCTGTCAACCAAGGTTTGTACGGAGTTCAAAACCGATGGAGGGTGGCCTCAGAGAGCTTTCGGGTGCTGGAGGGGCTGGATCCGGAGGAGGCCGGTTTGAAGATGTTGGAAGTGAAGGGCTTTTGATACCGGGTTGGCACAAGGCTCCTGGCTTCTAAAGCCCGAAAACAGTGTGCTTGGAGGCCTACAGCATTTCTCTTTGCATGTAGAAGCCGGTGGATTTTTTAGAGGAAGATTAGATGCTGCAACGACCCCATACCTTGGTCGCCGGCCAGACCAGGTGACCTGGTCGAGTGCTGAGGTTTCAGTGACCATCCGGACAAGGAGTGGAAGCAGATCCTCCTGCACATGACCCGGGTTGGGACGTCGGATGTTGCAAAGAGCGAAGCGAGGGGGGATGAGGAGGCCAAACAAGGGGGTCAGTGGCGAACCTGCAATGGATGCAAGGTGAGGATCTCAAGGGTGAGCCTGAGCTAGGAGGTTGTTCAGCTGGGCGGCTAGCACGTAGGCTTTCTTGCAGTTCACCGGAAGCTTGTTGTTCATGAGGCACTCAGAGAGAACTTGGAGGGTACCCCTGTAGGTGCGAGCTGCGTAATTGATGAGCCGCGTGTATCTCACAACTTGGCTGGGTTCACCATGATCTTAATTAATCTTAATGAACCGCATTTCATCCCACCTGGCGTACCATGGCATACCACATAATAAATAAAGGACACCAGCCAGTAGTTGCTTTTAATAGGTGGCACTGCTGTGTTTGGAAAGTTCCTGGATAGAAAGCAACTCTGGGCTGATAAATTCTTGCTAAAATCCAAATTCAACCACATGCAGACAATCACAAAAGTCTGCAACATAGAGGAGTTGCCCTTTACCTTTCTTCCAACCAAGAAACATTGCAAAGCAAACGCATAATGAACCAGCAACGAAAGATAAACAGCAAAGCAGGTACCACCTAATAAAGGAAACCAGCCAGCAGGTTCTTGTAATAGGTGGGTCCGCAGCAGCAAAGTGAAACTGAACGGTGAAAGGCCTAGGGCCTAATCTTTCATGGGGTGGGCGTCAGAGTGCTCTGGCACTATACAGCAGATGTATGTTATAGTGTCGGCCCAAGCATTGTAGTCTTTTGATGGCTGCCGAGTGCGGGCTCAGGAGCCACCAACAAAACACTGCCGGCCAGCTTATTTTTTGCTTTTGGAAGGACGAAGACAGCGAAAATACAGTTGGAATGCAAGCGACAATGCAATTGCGTTTAAGGCTCCAGTCCGGCCGGGCCGCTGCGGAGGCGTGACTTTCAGTTTTACCTGGCTTTAGCAGCCTGGAAAGGCAAGAGCTGCAGTAGGAGCTGGTTGCGTGTTTGCGCCTGGACAGACAACAGCTGGACAGAACAGCTGGAGTAGGCGCCTGGAAAGGCAGTAGCCCAATCAACGCTCGCAAGCTCTGTGGTGAACCACAGCTCAGAGGGTCCTCATGTGATGGGCTTGGACCTGATGGTGGAGCCTGACTATGGCTACGCTTACTCTCTATTCTGGCTAAATCTTTTTTATTCTTTTATAGTCCCTTTGAGCTTTAACTCTTCTTTTTACTGCTCACCGGCGTGTCTGCTATTTTCAGAGCATTCATTCCCATCAAGATCTTCGAAGTGCATTTCGACTGCGCAGGCTCGCAGAATCTGTTGGGCCCGAGCGGGTGCTCTTCGAATCGTGGCTGTTGGACATGTGGCGCGTTTCTAGAATTTAGATGAAGTCTTGAGCGAAAGTGCGTTTTTGCATCTTGATAACAGGGCTTCGCGATATGAATCTTGATGTGCAGATTTAAGCAGCCCAGATATCTGGCAGGCGCAGCGCTTGATGGACCTTGACATGTGGATTTCATGGCGGGCGCAGTACTTTGGACCTTGAAGATTTCGTGGCATGCGGAGCACTTTGTAGACCTTGTGGTGCAGATTTCGTGGCAGGCGCGGTGCAATGCTGTGTGGGCCTTGAAGTGCGCAGCACTTGTGGACCTTGAGGTGCAGATTTCGTTGGCGCAGTGTTTTGTGGACCTTGAAATGTAGGTTTCGTGGCAGGCGCAGTTTCTTGTCCCTTGAAGTGCAGATATCGTGTGGAGCGCAGATATCGTGGTCTGAAATTAGGTTTCTGCAGTGGGCAACGCGTGGTTCAATAACTCGAGTGTCGGAAACTCAGAGCGCGTGCTTCTCAAGTTGAACGCAGCGGCCAGACGGGGGCTCCAAAGAAACGGGCTCGCGTCTCGCCTTCTCGGACACCTTTTCGCTCCTTCCCCTTTTTGCCCTGTCCGGATACTTCGACCTGAACAATGTCAGCGCGTAGTCGATCGCGAGCCCCCACAACCCAAAGCAAAAGCAGCCCACCGACGCCGTCCAGTGGGGTTGGGTTTGGAAGCCGATCTGCCCGAAACAAATCAAGCCTTCGGCGCCGTTTGGGTGCCAGACAAAAAGCTTGTCTTGGGAAGAGAGGCCAGCGAATGATGACCGTGGCCACTGCCCCTTTCTTCGAGCTTCTTCAGCTCGCTGATGAAGATGGAGGAGCAGAGGAGGCTGGCCCTGAAGAAGCCGCGGAGGAGCCAAGACTTTAACGAGCTTGGAAGTTTCGGGCCGTCCACCTCACTTACAATGCAAGGAACATGTAA
This sequence comes from Durusdinium trenchii, assembly GCA_963970005.1. Classification (NCBI taxonomy): domain Eukaryota; class Dinophyceae; order Suessiales; family Symbiodiniaceae; genus Durusdinium; species Durusdinium trenchii. The sequence goes on along the minus strand of CAXAMN010024694.1, from coordinate 276,059 downwards.
CATGGAGGGCTTGGGAGGAAGCCCTCAGCCTTTCCACAGGCGTGGTGCGACTGCCCTGGACGATTTCGGGGCATTCGCCCGGACTTGGCCAACACGGCCAGCGGGAAAGCGTACGCAGGTGCAGTGCGGTGTGGCCACTTCTACGTCTATGTTGTCCTTGGCAAGAAAGGGTCGTTGAGGAGCTGGAGCGACCGCCGGCCTTTCGAGGCATACGCTGTGGAGGGCTACCTCTTGAAAGGCAAGCTCACGCGTGGCGGCTACCTGCCTGGCTTGGGCCAAGGTGACCGTGCGCTCTGCCAGCGCTTGCAGGACTGCAAGGCCGCAGAGCGCAAGAAGAGGCTGTCGCTCGCGACGCCTTTGCATTGGTCGGTGTCAGGCGACCAAATGAAAGCTTTTGAGGTTGCCGAGGAGTGGAGCACGCGTTGGCAAGTCGAGCTTGCAAGTGACATCCTTGAGAGGATCGCCAAGCAGGACTTACCTGGATTTTGGAGGTCGCAGCGGAGGAGAGTGAGGCGTTGGATACGGAGTTCTGACCGGAGACAAGAGCAGACATCGGCAGCAAAAATTCAACATTCCACGGCAAAGCCGATTGACATGCAGTTTTCGCTAAAGCAAGATGGTTCAGGGCCTGCCGGTTTCAAGGCAAAATTGTCCTTGGGGATGCGGTTTTCAGGCAATTTTAGGGGGGTGAATCAAAGGTAAACGGTTGATCCGATTCGAATGCCCTTGTCAATCCTGAAGGCAAATGGTGAACGGGCGCCGGTTTAAGGTAAAATGCCTTCAGGGATTTGGTTTAAAGGGCAGAGAAATCGGTCAAAAGGCAGAATTGTCTATGGAGGTCAGTTTAAAGGCAAAATGGTGTACGGGGAGCAAATCAAAAGGCAAAATGGTCTACGGGAAGCCGGTTTAAAGGCGCATGACGGCAGATGATTTATGAGGGATTTGGTGTTCAGGCAACATGGTTGGTTTACTTGGACCCAGTGACCCAGTGAAAATACATCCAGTGGAACGCTCCTAGTATTTTGAGACAACAACCGCGATCTGGCCGTAGAAATCTCACATATAGTCGGTGGTTTCATGGTAAGCGCGCGTAATGATGATACCTGATTTTGTAGCGGCCCCCCCAGCAGCAAACACCGAGGGTGCCTGTTTGAGAGGCGCAATTTTTTATGGATACTGATACCGATTGAAAACAAGAGTAATCTACGAGGAGCCAGATTAATTAGAGGCAAGAGAACCAGATTGTTCTTTGAAGAAGATGGGGCAGCTAATGATGATACCGCGCAGATTTTGCGTGGCTTTGCGGTTCAAAAACTCGAGCGTCGGAAACTTCCATGACGGTCCGCCTCCGCGCCGGGTAGGTGCGTCGTTACGTCGCGTCGCGTCAGCATCACGTCACGCGCGTCACGTCGCGTCCGTCTTCGCGTCGCGTCAGCGTCACGTCCCGTCACGTCGTCGCGTCGCGTCCGTCGTCGTGCGCGTCACGTCAGCGTCACGTCGCGTCACGTCGCCGGTGCGTCGTCTCGTCACGTCAGCGTCGCGTCGCCGACGCGTCACCGTCGCGTCAGCGTCAGGTCGCGGACTCGCGTTGCAACGTCTCGGCGTCGCGTCGCCGTCGCGTCGACGTCGCGTGACCGTCACACCCCTCGGCGTCACATCGCACTATACATATTCCCACGGTGACGAGGACGACGTCATGACGCAAGCAGAATATATACCACTACTGCTACTGCTACTGCTGCTGCTACTATACTACCTCGCTCATGTCTCCTTCTTCCCACCATCCCACGAGCGCGTGGTTCTCAAGTTGAACGCCAGAGAAACGGGCGCGCGTTCTCGGACACCTTTTCGCTCCTTCCCCGGGCTGCGCATACTTTTCAGCCCATTGGCAAAGCGAGCCGCTGGCGTTGGTGCCTCTCGTGGTGGATGACCGTGGCCACTGCCCCGATATTGGAGCTTCTTGTTCTGAAAAACCCACGAGCTCGCTGATGAAGATGGAGAGTCCCTGAAGAAGCCGCGGAGGAGCCAAGACCTTCACGAGCGGGAGGTGCTGTGGGACGAGTTCAACGCTTTCATGCAAGGCCTTGGGAGGAAGTTCAATCCCTTTTGCGTGGCTGCGAGCACGCAGCCTTTCCACAGGCGTGGTGCGAATGCCCTGGATGATTTCTGGGCATTCACCCGGACTTTGCCGCCAACACGGCCAGCGGGAAAACGTACGCAGGTGCAGTGCGGCGTGGCCACTTGTACGTCTACGATGTCATTGGCAAGAAGGGGTCGTTGAGGAGCTGGAACGACCGCCGGCCTTTCGAGGCATACGCTGTGGAGGGCTACCTCTTGAAAGCTGGCAAGCACACGCGTGGCACCTACCTGGCTTGGGCAACCAAGGTGAGCGTGCGCTTTGCCAAGCGCTTGCAGGTGCATTGGTCGGTATCAGGCGACCAATGAAAGCTCTTGAGGTTGTCAAGGTGTTTATATGTCGGTGGAACACGCCTTGGCAAGTCGAGCTTGCAAGCGGCATCCTTGAGAGGATCGCCAGGCAGGTGGACTTGCTTTGTTTGTTTTTCGATTTTTGGAGATCGCAGTGGAGGAGGCGTTGGATACCAGCAGCTCTATACCCTGTGGCTTTTGAGCTCTACGGTCTCCGCCGGAGTTCTGACCGGAGACAGGAGCAGACATCGGCAGCGAGAATTCAGCATTCCACGACAAAGCCGATTGGCGTGCATTCTTTGCAAAACAAAAGGGTTCAGGGCGGGCCGGCTTAAAGGCAAAATTGTCCTTGGGGATTTGGTTTAAAGGCAAAGTTGATTTTGGGGAAGGCAAAATGGTGAACGGGTGCCGGTTTAAGGTAAAAATGCCTTCAGGGAGTTGGTTGAAAGGAAATAAGGTTTACGGGAACCGGTTTTAAAAGGCAGAATTGCCTATGGGGGTCGAGTTCAAAGGCAAAATGGTGTACAGGGAGCAAGTCAAAAGGCAAAATGGTCTACGGGGAGCCGGCTTAAAGGCACATAATGGCACATGATTTATGGGGGGTTTGGTGTTCAGGCAACATGGCTGGTTTACTTGGACCCAGTGAACGTAGACTATTTTGAGACAACAACCGCGATCGCGCAGAGAAACTTTTCGATTCGAATCCCATGCTTGGGAAACAACGATTGGAATTGCATTTTTGCTGGAGGAAAATTGTTCATGGGGGGCTGGTTTAATGGTCCTGGGGCACCCGGTTTGAAGGTAAAATTGTCTACCGCGAGCCGGCTTAAGGGCGACCCGGAGAACCGTTGTTATGGGAAGGGCTCCAAAGAGCAACTTGTGCTACGGGAAGAACTCCAGAAGAGTCATTTGTGTTGCGAGTAGCCACCAAAAGCAGGGATTACACTTTATTGGAACTTTGCAAAAGAGGTTGCTTTTGGAAACCTTGTTGGTGGCACATATTGCTTTTGGATAGCCTTCCCAGTGTGGAGATGTTCTGGCCGTAGCAAACTCACATAGTCAGTGATTTCATGGTAAGCGCGCGTAATGATGATACCTGATTTGTCGTGGCCCCCCCAGCAGCAAACACCTGCAGCATTGAGGGTGCCTGGTTGAGAGGCAACATATTTTATGGATACCGGTTAAAAACAAAAGTAATCTACGAGGAACCCGTTTAGAGGCAAGAGGCCCTACGGCAGTCTAACCAGTTTGTTCTTTGAAGATCCTGTATCACAGATTGCACGTTGAGGATTTCGTGGTAGGGGCAGGTAATGATCATACAGTGCAGATTTTGCGTGGCATACGCAAGTTGGATGAATTTTTATGTGGCATGGATGGGGAGGTATTGGGCGAAGTTTCGTTGAGGAGCTTTTGGTCCTGAGGGACAGGGGGGCATGACGGCTCTTGGTCGCTATGAGACCATCAAAGCCTGTTTCTGGCGCTCATGGTTGCGTTCATTTCCCCCCCTCGGCTTCAGACCAAGCAGCGGCTTTTGCGGAGTCTCTTGTGCCTCGGATTCGAGGGGTGCGAGCCGTTCGTGTGTGGGTTGGGGCCTGGGATTTCGGGATCTCGGACCTCGTTTTGACGCCGTTGACCAATGCGTTCTGAAACTTGGTCCGCTGCAGATGGTCGGTGTTTTCCATCCCTCCCAGGGCAGGTCCCTCCAGATTTCTTCAGACGCCTTGCTGCCAGGGTCAGGTTCCAATGCTGCAGATCTTGCGCGTGGAGCGTGACATCCTGGGGAGGAGTGGACCGATGGATCTGGGCTGTGGGAATGTGTGAGGTGAGAGGCAAACTACATGACCATCTAATAGATGACAATAGATGGGATTCATCGATGTCATCAGTTTAGGGATTCTTCTGGGGACGTGTTTGCTAAGTGATATCATCGTAAACTCGGTTCTCATGAGTTTTTTTTGGATGATCTGCCATTTTCGTTTTAATCTGCAGGGTTCTCGGTCAACCATGTCCTTGAACTTGAAATCGCTGACTGAGCCAAGATGATGTTTGCATTGACCTTGCGTGAACCGTTTCACAGCTTCATCCCGTGATGCACCTACAGCACACCTTTGGCATTTTTTGGCAATTGGTCAGCGCGACATCGGCAGTTGCTGAATGTTTGATTTCATCCGGATGACTTGTGTTTTTGGTCTCAATGAAAGCAGCTTCGGCTGGAGTCGGTGGGTCGGACAGAGATGTTCTTTCTGATTTCTGCATCAAACTGGAGCAACCCCCAGCCCCTTGGGTTTGAATACAATGTTTCATATTTTTCCTTTTGTAGTCAGGAGAGTGCCCCTCTTCGAAGACCCCCTCTCAACCAAAGCCGCGGCCAGGCTCCGATACGTGGTGGGGCTCCCGACGCCCCTGACGTTCTTGCGGAGCGGGGGCACTCGATTTGTCGCGAAGCGAGACCAGGCTGGACCAGGCTGGGCCATGGCGTAAGAGGAAGGGGAGACATAGAAATCTGATTCGTTTGGGGACCAGGCTGGTCTCCCCAAAGCGAAAATGAGAAGCCATATTTGTGCAAACACTGAGCTTCTGACCCGGTGGACAGAAGCATGACAACGTGACAGAGAAGGACTGAGAAGGGCAGTGTGTTACGTAGCATGGCCTATGCCAAGTCAACAGTGGCTGCCACATCTCCCATCATGAGATTACTTCGGTTGGCTTCACTGGTTTTCCATCGTGTCCTGAAACACAAAAGCTTCGACCCTCGCCCACGGGTGGTCGCGACATCGAGACCGCGAGCGCCTGTTCGACTGAAGCGATGTGCTTCGATCGAGGTCTGACGGCGCACTTGTGTCATGAAGAGCAGGTGGGACGTTGGTCGCAACCAGTGGTGAACACGGGCTGTTTCGGTGGTGAACACGGACGGGGGGTGCGGTTTGGGTCGCACCAAGGTGGTCTTCCGTTCAAGATGTCTGAAACCCAAGGCTGCTCTCGCACACATGTGCTGCTCATGTTCTAGCTTCAGTGGGTGCTGCTTCGTGACCTACAGAAGGGGTCAATACCATTCGGCACTTCGAATTGATTGGGGACATCGGCGACTGTTCTTTCCCACAACAACCCCGCCATGGATATCAATCATTGAAGCCGATACTTGAAGTCGAACCAGTGGCTGGTGTGGTTGCAGTAGAACGTCCAAGATTTGAGTATTGAGCATGGTTCAACCTGAAGTTGAGTTCCACAAATCAATGATCCCAGGAGAACGTGAGGGATTTGGGCAATCCTGAAGACTCAGACTGGGTTAGGGCATGCATGCCAGGCTTTCATTTCGGCTTCAAGCCTGGCGTGGTGGGCCGGGTCAGCTGAAGAAAGGATTTCAGAGCTTGGAAGGCCATCTCGGTGGCCTTTCAATCAGCTCGGTGGCCGCCACCATGAAGGTCTTCTTCTTTTATGACCGTCACTTCGTACCGCTGCGAGATCACATGGTTGCTTCAATGGAAGATTCGGGTGCTGCAAAAGCTTTTCAATTGCAGGAGGACTTGCTGGATGACCTGAAAGGAAACAACCGTGGCCTAGCTGCAGATGACCTCTCTGAGTCAAAATAGGGTTTGTAGGTGTTCTTCAGCTAGGTGCGTGTAGAATCTTATGTCAAGAATGACGTTCGCATCCAATGCAACTCGTTCATCCTGAAGCCGAACGAACGAGAGGGCAGCTTTCTGAAGGGCAACCTGGACACCCCATATAGCCTATATTTTTCGTTTAGACACCGCACATACATATGGACCACCCTGAAAAAAAGAGAAGCATGATGCTGCTCATGACAAGTCTGAGATGGTTGGTTGATTCTTTAGCAAGTGCGGGGTTTAGGAGTTCACTTTTTAAGAGACATAGCAAGGAGTGAGGATTCGGCGCGAGGCCAGTCCCAAGGGGGGCCGTTCTTCTGTTTTGGCAGCCCCAAACTGGATCGGCAGTGAAGCAGAGCAGACCAATGAAAACGGATGTTTCGTTTCACCTGGTCTATCGACCAAATCCGGTCTCTGTGGTTAAAAGGGGGGGTTTTCCACTTCCATAGTTTCAAGGAGTGTACATCCTTGTGTCTCACCAGGTGCGGGAGGAGGCATGCCCACCTATCTTTACAAATCGGCCAAGATTCAAAAGGCGCTGGACGAGGTGGCGGAGGACGAGGTGCGGATACCCTCGCAGTCCAACAACCATGGTTTTAAAAATTTTAATGGTCTTTACCAAGCAATTATTGTTTTAGACTACAAAACCATGTTAACCATTCTCTTAATGGTCTTTGAAGGCTAGGGGGTAGTCACAGCTTTGTTTTGTTCAGACTCATTGGTCGCAGTGGTCAGTGGTCTTCCACTTCTCCAAAGAAGGGAACTGCCTCAATACCATAGTTTTTATTGTGTGGGAGATAGTCGATGAGCACCGTTTCCACCCGTAAAGAGTCATGAAGTCAGGAGCCTTGCGGAGGGCAAGCGGTCAGATTTTCTTTCCACAGGCTTCCACAGGAGGGATTTTTCAACTCCTTCTTTGGCAGGTTTTTCTCTTCACTGATGTGGATGTGCAATACTTTCAGCCAATCGCGCACATTGTGGAGGACAGATGAACGGTCCATGGCGCTGCTATCGCTTCATAGAGGAATCCTTTAGTCTTCCAGTGGCGAAGCTCAACCCTCCTAACAATGGTGACAGAGCTATGCCCAGGTCCTGCAGGTGGACAAACCCCGCCTTCTCGAAGGAGAAACGCCAACCCTCCTCTCCCGATTGCCGACTTCTTGATGGATTCTGGGCACCCCATGACATACTTCATGTCGCACATGGACTCCCCGTGCTGATCCAGTCTGACCCAGATCCAAACCTGGTGCTGAAAACCTCATGAGTCATGTTTTTGTATAGTCTGACAAAGCCTCATTGAAAAACTTTAGCAGAAACTGACCTGGTAGGTCCCACTTTTCAATTGATTTGAGGACACGTCGAAGAATGCACCGTCCCCAGCCCGCCAAAAATACTAGTACGCTTCTCGGTCGGTGCATAGCCACTCCGTGACGATACCAAGGGGCCTCCAAGGGGCCTCCCCTCCAAACAGGACTGCATGGCTGGTGGGGTGGACATGATCTTTCAGAAGGAGTTCGAAGATCTGGGAGTCAACATCGGTTTCATGGCTATCCGGAACACGCCAGCCTCACGAGGCCGACGAACGCGCGCGAGCGTGAGCATTTCGGACAAAGACATGGGGGACACGGGGGGTTGCATGCGAAGGGCTGAATGGGGAGGCTCCTGAGGGTTAGGAGTTCTTTTTGACGACTCCAACTAACCTCTGAGAAGGTGTTTGGGGGCGGTTTAGAGGGGAGGCACTTGGAGCCCTTGGGTTGGTTAAACCCAACTGCCCCAGGCCTTTCGAGCAGGCTCCATGATGACCCTGTGGGTGCTAGGCTTCTGGGAGTACGTGCACAGTGAGATCAGCCGGACGCAAGCCTTGGATCAGCGGGTGGTCAACAACTCCCTCTACTCGGGCCATGCGGCGGAAGAGTTCGGCTTGAGATGGGACAGGACTGGGAGGGGTCTCAAGAGTGAATTTTTGGTTGGTTCATGTGGGGTCTAAAGTGGGCCAAGGGGCGTTCTTGAGACCCTGACCTTTACCAATAGAGGTAAAACCTTCCCCTACTTACTATGTCATGTCGGGGGTTTTGAACATCACCCCTTTTGATCGGTGCGTTTTCTCCATCGCACCGCTCCACTTCAAGGGTGGGGCCTGTGTTTCAGGTGACGATATGTGACGATGTTCTGGTCAATGTTCCACTTCGACACCACTCAACACCACTCAACACCACTTCTCCACTTCGTTTTGCGAACAGATGTGTTCTGCTCCTTTTGTCCGAAAAAAGATTCTCTTCACATCCGATTCCTTCAAGCTCCGGTCCTTCCCGCTCCTGGACGTTCCATGACTCGAAAACGACTCGAAAACGCGACTTCCTCGTCAGGTGGCCCAGTGAGATTTGGGCCTCCTCCATGGCCTTTTCGGGGCCCTTGCCGGAGGGCCTCCTGGTGCACCACGCGAACTTTCTGCTGGAAAAGGCACCTTCAGCTGATCCTGGGCCCAAGCTGGAGCAGTTGAAACTCCTCCAGGCGACTCATTTGCAGATCTGCGAAGGGCCAGGGGGGTTGTCATGGTTTGTTCACTTCAGAGTCGTTTGGTTGTATCACCAGCATCTTTCACCTCATTCAGACTTCCACCCTGGAATTCACCGTTTAGCTACCACCCCGTCAGGAGGCCCAGACGCCGACTGCCTCGCCTGCGACGCTGGCTGCCTGGTCTACCTTCCTGGCGGCTGCCCGGGAGGCGCCCGCCATGCACGACTACCGCAGCCGGCACTTTGGCGAACGGCGGCCGGGCCCGGTCTGGGCCACCCTGCCGGAGTGTCACGTGGCGTATCGCGGGGGGTACAGCGAGAAGGCGGCGAAGAAGGCGGCGAAGGAGGCCCAAGCGGTGGAGCAGTAGACGTGGAGCATGTCGCTGGTGGCCATCAAAGGGCTGGGACGGGATTGGAGGAGTTCCGGATCGAGACATGATGTTCAAAAAGAAGGAGACCAGGCTCCGCCATGGGCAAATCTGGAGACTCTGGAGGACTGGAGCAGAACAGTACAAGGATTGAACGCTCGAACATGACTTGGAGACCGTTCGGTTCACGCCGACTTCGGAGACTTCGTGGCCAACCAGACTTGTCGACGCGCCGGGAAAGTCTCGCCTGCGGGTGCGGAAAGTCCGGACCGCACCTTGCTGCATTGTTCGGTTCTGCACGTGGCACTGCCGAGTTTCTGAAAGCGGGAGGTTTTGCGAGGTCACCTCACACTTTCTGGTTCCCCCCGGATCTGCGAAGAAGCTCGCCAGGCTGGGTATTGGATCAGCTTGGCGACCTTCATTCTAGAGCTGGCTATGCTAGAGCCCGAAGTCCAGGTGCGAAGTCCGTGGCTTTTGGGTGTGATGGGCAGATCATTGGGAGGTTCAAAAGCAGGTGATCGTTTTTTCGAAAAGACGGCTTTGGGTGATACACGGCTTCACAGTGGTGTTTCTGTCATTTTCTGTCTCCATTCTAGAAATCCTTTGGAACGAGCTCCTTGATGAACCTTTTTGCACACATTGTATACCTCCCCCAATTGGTGGCTGTCTTACATTCGTCGGGTTTTTGCTTGTGGATCAATTGACACCTCGGCACCTCGCCAGCATGGCTTTCCACATGCTTTCCTAGCAGCTCGGGGCCCCAGCTGGTGGTCTTCGGGGGCAGGCTGGTCTACACTTGAAATAATCATGGAAGTGGACAACCACCTGTTTGTTAGAGGACACTTGTCTTCCAGGGGGTCTATTTTCCACGTCCTTTTCTAGCCGCTTTGGGGGATGTGAATTCCCCAAAGAATCTTCTGGCTGCCATGTTTGACAGTTCCGAGCGGGTGCAGCCGGTCAACAGCATCGGCATCGAACTCTGAAAACGCCTTGCCGAGTGGGCGTTGTTTTGTCTCCCCTTCAGCACCCCCTCTAGCAATGGAAGTGTCCTTCTTTTGCAATTTGGCGGCAAAGGCTTCAAAGGCCAACGTCGTTCGAAATGCACAACTCTGAATGATGCACAGAGAGGCAACACACATGATCCCTCTGATTCTTTCGAGTTTCTCTCTACAAGTTGACCCCACAGTGTTCAACACATCAAACATTTGGTCTAATTCAATGCTTTGTCTTCACTGCTCCATGCTTTGTGCCACTTTGTGCCACTTCTATCTCCTAAATCCTTCCTCCAATGAACGTGTCCACGGCTCCATCGCGACGGCTCCGTCGCTCCGAGCTGCCTGGTTCGAGGCTGGTGCCTTGGCCGCGTCCCTGCGGGTCCTTGATGCGCCTGAGCGCACGCGGCAGGTGGGGTCGTTGCCGGGTCGAAGCCACAAATTCCCAGCGCCCTGGTCGAATCTGATGAGGTGGCTCATGTCCTGAAACGTGAAGGGATTCGATTCTTTTTCTTTTCCTTTTTCGCCGCCCTCCGTATTTTCAACGCGCCCTCCAAATGGCGCGGAGTAGCCTTTTGTTGGAGGAGTGTGACTTCTGGGACGCATAGTAGGATAGTAGGTCCTTTAGTAGGTCCTTTGCCCTGGCAATGTCAAGGGAACCATGTCCTGGGGTTGGGATTTCGGAGCGATCGGACGACGGAAGAAACCCATGAGACGTAACTCGTTGGTACCAAGGGTCTCAAGCTTGACCAGTCCTGGGGTGGGTGCTGCCAGACCCGGTTCTGCTACCGTCTGTTCGGAGCGGTTTGACCGAACCGTCACGAACAGTCACGACGCGACCGGTGACGACGGTGCTGGAGGAGCTCCTCGACGATGTGATGATTTGGCCTGCAGAAGAATCCAGTGAAGAATTGCTGGTGAGGTGTGAAGAGGAGCGGGACAGCAAAGGAGGCAGAAGACATACCGCCACCTAGGGTGGGTCCAAAAAGCCATTTTTTCTTTAAAGAAGGTTTTTGGTGCTTTTTGGATGTTACTACTAGTAGACCTGAGAAGAATGTGTGGAACGGAACGAGCAAGCCGCATGTGGAATACCTGTGAGATATCACCAACCAAAAAACCAAAAAATGTGTATATATATATATATTTAATACATAAGATCATATGTAAATCCGTTCGCCCGTCGTGGATGTGGCTGTCGGGCAGCTGCGCAGGGCGTGTTGCTCGTTCAATGTTTGTATATGTCCTTTTGTAGATTAATTTGTAAGTCTTGAGATGGTGCATGGTTCGGCAGCAGAGGTCTTTAAAATCTTCGGCTCAGCAGCTGGAGGGGTCTCACACGGGAGTCAATCATGCTGATCAGTTGACTTTTTGGTTGCACTTTTGCACCAACTCTTGTGAACTCTGCTCTCAAGAAAATTCATATGACCGCCTCTCTTGGGTTTGTACCCGAAAATAGGGGACAAACACGAGCCAATGTTGTTTGTCTTACTTTTAGTTCGCACGCTGCGTTCTCCGTCTGATCCTGGACTGGAAACGGAGGCGCCTTGATACAACACAGAGCACATCCGCCAGTGCTGACACAACGCAGTGGATACAACACACGTGCCAAGGGCGATTGTGACATTGAAGCCAAGGGCGATTGTGTATCGAATTGATTTGTCCAAGGGCGACTGAGGTGTCCATTCTTATCGGGGTTCAGATCTCCAAGAACTGCTCCGGACGTCTAATTACAGGATCTTGCTCTTCCACTCATGAGATTCAAGGGCTTGAGTTACAAAGGAGGGCCCAATGGATCCGAGGGATTTTGTGAATATATTCTTTGAGCCGCTACACAGCGATGAGTGATCTGCAAGACTGTTTTTTACAGATATGCCACAAGTCAGCAGGCACCTGGATCTCCACACTCCAGTGTTCTACAACCGCACCTTCCGAGGTCTGCCAAGACCAACTGAGGAGCAAGCTGAACCTTGCACAGCGGAGGCCTTCGCAATGGACCCCGATGTTTTGCTTGTGGCAGCCAATTTGCCACCTCCAATATCAGAAATCAAGCGACGTGTCAAACTGCAGCGGCCACAGAAAGATGCCATGATGGCGAACAAGAATCCGACGGACTTTTGGAAGCGCATGATTCATCAAGAAAAAACAATTGGGTTTCCGACCGCTGGGCTGTGTTCTACAGCCGACCTGTGGGATGGCAACGTTTGTGACAAGAGTCTCTTGGCGCTTGGCCAGCTCTCCTTTCACCAACCAGTTTGGGCTGTCTGTTTGTTTTGCATTGTGTCATCAGTGCCACACGTCCCACACAACAACGAAGCAACTGGTGTTTATCGTCTTGTTCGAACCAGCAAGGGTTTGTGAATTTTCGCGCTCAATGACAGCCAGAATTCAAGAGTAGAGAAACAAATCAGATCCAAAAGGGACATAATGAAACTCGTCGCAAAGCTCTGCAAAGGAATATCTTATTGCAACCTTGTTCGAATGGTTGACGGTTGACTTACCTGGATGTGCTTGGGAAGAAAGGCGTTTTCTATCGTTTTCTCGTTTTTGACCGCAGGTTGGGAACCAATCTAAAGGCAAAACCCGAGGCAATTCCGCCCCTTCATCTACCAAACCGGTCGCAGCGATGCGGTCGTGTATGTTGGCCACCCATTCTCGTGGAATTTGGGCGGCTCCCTCGGGTCTACAACTCCGGTGGGTCACGACAGGCAGAGGGTTGGGGCGGTGCCAGGATGGCTGAGCGTTTCAAGATGCAAAACGTGATGTTTGACTTGGTTGGACACCAGCTCCGGAAAACATTCGTTGGAGTGAAAAGGCCGTCTAGAGCGCAGACGTTTGCGATCCAGGCCGTCTGTTCGGTAGTACGTAATCTCAGAGACCAGTTAGGAGCAAAGAGAACATTATCACTTTGGATTTGAGCCAAACTTTTCGTTTTGCGGAGGATACACTAGTATACAAATATAAAGTAGACTTCACAGCATTCCGGCAGATCTGTTCCATCAACGGTGGGGCCTCTTTCAGAGGCCGGGACTCTTCCAATTATCCGGGGCATTGCTTGGGCCGCTCAAAGGAGCCCCCACCACCTCTGTACTTCCCGCGGTCCCCGCGACGACTTCTCGCGGTCCCCGCGCATGGTGGTGGCGCGAACCGGTCTCCGTGGTCCCCGCGATGGGTGCAGGAGCTGCTGCAGCTTTGGATCCGCTGTAAGGATGGCTTGGTCGAGCCCCTCGGCCATGAACGCCTTCCTCGGTGGCCGAAGAAAGGGAGGCCGAAAGATGGCCGGTCAAGCCGGCCTTCCGGTCTGGAGGTCGGGTCGGGGGGCGTGGCAGCGGGAAAAATGGCCTAAGCTGGGAAGGCGTTGGGAACTTCACCCTGGGTTCGTGAAGGGCTTAGCAGCTTAGCATTTGTTGATGTTTGGGGCTCAGCAAGTGGTGTGAAGCAATTCAGTATAGATGAAGTTCTTTCTGCCACAGTTCTTTCGGTGGAAGGGTTCGACAAAATCGGTCTGGGTGCCGCTTGACCGCCACGCGACCAATTGCGAGGTATCACCACGTCTTCCGGCTGCTGGAGGTGCCAAGCTTTTGTCGCCCAACGGGTGCTTTTCAACGGCACCGCACCACGCCCCGCCTCGTTCCCTGGTTGGGTTGTATGACGTGGTTCTAAGAACCAAAATCAAGGTTCATTCTGTTCTTACAAAGTTTTCATTTTGTTCTAAAGTTCTATGGTTCTAAGGTTGTATGGCGTGGTTGTATGACGTGGTTGGGATGAGCAAACACCGAACATTGGACTGATCTGGAGTTGACGAACAGGCACCATCGACGACTCAGAGACCATTGGTCGAACAGGCACCATCTGTGTCTGGCCATTTTCAGACACCGAAAAGAAGAACCTCACGCGTTTGGACAGCGAACGAACCTGCAGTTGGTGTTCCTCATCTTCTTTCCTGTCGGCTCTCATCATCCGTTCCTGGTCATTCCTGGGCTTCATGACATGTTACCTTGAAATGAACAGGGCCTCTCTTGCAGCCTCTCTTTCTTGGGGCTTTTTGGATCGAGTTTTAGACTTGGCCAGCCATGCGTGGCCATGCGTGGCGCGTGGCCATGCGCGGCGCTGAACGTTCGAGTCATCGAACCTCGGGGTTTTGTGCACCCGAAATGTACCTTGCTTGGTCATGGGAAGCACCGTTCATCGGGAAGCACCAAATCGACGTCCTTTGCTAAATCAACGCTGGTCGGCTCCAATCTCCACCTTTTTAGGTCTTTCAGGTCTTTCTGGATGTTCATCAAAACGCTCTGAGTTGTGAGATCGCTCTTGGAACTCATCCCCACTTGACTCTTAAGCATCTACAATAGCTTGCACTGTGTGAAGCTGTCAAGATCTGACCTCCCAGGAAACCGGGCCCCCCGGACGTCGTTGATCTACGGTCGAACCCCTCGGCCAAACCAGTCCGATGGTCGTTTCGCCCAACCCAAATCCGCCAGGCCAAGTTCCGCTACCAGTCCAAATTCGAAGCTCGGGAGCTCGGGAGCTCTCACGGTGAGGTAGGGAGGAGGACACGCTCGGTATACGTGACCCTCTTTCATTCTCAAGAGACGTTGACACCGAGGTCTGGAGTTCCGATCGACACCTCCAGATTGGTGTCAAAGACCATGTTGCCAACCTCTCATCGCGCCTACCAAGGGACCTTGAAGTCCATTTATTTTTTGCTGCTACTTCTTCAGCTTCGCCCCACAGAGCTAAGAGTATCTTCTGCGTGGCAACACTGCCGGGCTTTGCTGAAGATGGCAACACTGCTTGGTAGATGCGTGCATTGCGATGCTCTATCAAAAGACATGTCCTTGCTCCATCAGTTGGCCCGCTACCCGCGGTCCCGTGGAGCACCATCAGGGACTGCCGTTTCTGCAACTGGCGAGACCGGTGGGCAGGTTCGTTCGACCAAAAAGGGACAGTTGCCAGGTGAGCGGATGGACCAAGCTTCTGCCATTGAGCAGCCAACGTACCCCCCAAACACGTTACTTGACTTCTTTTAAACCTACCGTCTTCCCAGGAGTTTCTACCAGGCCGTCTTTCCATTGTAGTTCTACAGCTTAACCGAGCGCTGTCTACACCCGCCCATGGCTTGCAGTAGTGACCACCCAGTGCTTGACCGAGAAGACCGGAGGTCTCGCATCTGTCCCCTGCCGGAGCGCTGAAGGTGCTGAGGGAGGCGGGGGTCCAAGGGAGGCGCTGAGGTGGACTCTTCGACTTCCCAGACATTCCTGTCCTGTTCTTCCAAGGGGTACTTGATGTCCTGTCTTCAAGCAGCTTTGAAATTCCGGTTCTTGACATGTCTCATCATCCCCCGACATCTGCAGCCAGGAACGGGAACCCGAAGACTTCAGGGATTTGGCGTTGCTGCGCTTTGGAATCGCAGGCGAGTCCGGAATTTAAGAACGGCGTTTTTGGGGATGGGCCGGTGTCCACCCTCTGTTCAGATGGCATCCGAGCAGAAGCCTGGGGCCTTCTGTCCGGATCCACATGCAGGGACCCGAGTTCCTGGACAGCGGGTCGGACCCCGACTGGACAAGTGAAAGGACGGTGAAGGATGTCATGGACCATTTGGGAGATGAGGACACATTCATTTGCATGGAACTTGGTTTGTGTGAACTTGGAACTACGGAGGCAAGATCAATCTGACTGGAGTCTATGGGTGAAAGATGGTGAAAGGCTACACATGGACTTTGATCTTTTTCAACAAACCTCTTTATAGAATCCCAAGTTCTTTCAGGGACAGCAACTTTGACAATCACTCATATGACGATCTACTTCTGAACCTAAGTCCATGCCCTACAGGTTCAGTTTGACCTCGTCAAATCTGGTCCTTTACCTCATTGAGCAGTGTTTGTGTATGATCCACTTCAGTAACTTCAGTACAATGAGGTCAATCTGACCTGTAGGTCCACGAGTGGGATCCGAAGCGTAGCAGGTAGCCTGCGCCAGTGTGACCCAGTGGCGTGAGAATGCGGACTCCGCGCTTTCGAGCTTCTGCGTCGCCCTACTCGCGTGCGGAGTGTGGGCTTGGTGTGGCAGACAAAACTGCCTGCCGAGGAGTGCTGAGGTTGTGGAGCAGAACGACCCTACGAAAAAGAACAGAAGCAATAGATAGCAAAAGCTGGTTTGATGTGCAACGCGCGTTTTAGGAACGTAGGATAATCGGTGATGCAACAGCAAGATTGAGCATTTAGCACATGATTGGTGAGTGGAATTCTGCAAGGGGAGTAATGATACTGTTGATGGACCATTTCCTCCATTCCAAAAAGGCCCCCAAAACGCTGCACGTCAGATGAACAGTATTCTCCTCAGGTGCAGGATTTTGTCCATCAACAGTATCAACCTCAGCATGTGACTTTTTCAATGATTGCAGCTGCGCTTTCGAGCTTCCGCGGCAGAGCTGTTGGAGTCGCTGTCGCGGGAGTGAAAGCCGTCCGAGCAAACGGGTGCTGTAGGGGAACGGAGCAACTCGACGCGGGCGATCAGAGTTCAGTGGTTGGAAGTGGTGAGAACAACCCAGTCAAGAGAATCAAGTCATCCATCATCTACTCAAAGATGTGGCTGGTTTCAGTCTCCAGCCTCCGCTTCTGTTGCTCCGTTCGTGGCACATGTTTGTTTTCCGCGTTTGGTGGGCTATGTTCGTTTGGCTGGCTGGCTGGGGCCCCAGCTGCAGATGAGGGGAGTGGAAGAGCTCCTGGCCGTGACTTGCTGCTTCAATCACTCAGAGCGACAAAGTCATTTGGTTTGGGGTGAGCAGACACACAAAACAAGATAGAGACAATCAACATCAATGCCGGGATGGAATGCCAGAAATGGGATTTGCTTGAAAGAAATCCAAAGCAAACAAACGTCGTGGGTCTCTGCTTTATATGTCTTTGTGTGTTGCACGTCAGCTCCACTTCTGGAGCTCTGTGAAGGATGACCTACCAAATCTACACACGGGGGTGGATGGTGGATGACCTGTCCTTTGCCCAAACCCTAGTGCTCCTGGCCCACATCCCCCAAATCTGCCCCAACCACCTGAACCGGACCCATGCTGGACCAAGGTCGGGATTGCCTCTCCTAGACTTCGGCTTCAACGTAGCTGGGAGGCCACCCGAGGCCACGTCGTGCGAAAGCGCATCTTTCGGCCCCCCAGTTGGGCGAGGCTGGCGAGGCCGCGGTTGGAGTGAAGGGCTTTCCGGCTCAGCATGGATGTTTGACTACCAACTTTGCATTGTTGGAGCCAGATGAGTGACTCTGAATGAAGCTTTTTCTGTACGCTTTTCGTAGGTTCACTAGCCCGTCCTCTTGCTTTACAGGCTGGTACTTGGCCCTAGCTGGCGGACAACCCATGGCTTGGAAGCACAATGAGAACACGGAAGACCGAACAGCATGCACTGTAGGTACTGGGTACTCGCGTTTCACTGCTTGTGTGACGTTCATGACAGAGGGCAGCATGACCCACAAAAGCCATAGCTGCACGCAGGTATCACACGCTTCAGTGAAATCCATGTTCATCCTTACAGGGCCTTACAAGACATACCCTTTGGCAAATGACTTGGTTTGTCAGAGATCCTGGGTTGTGGTCGTGTCCAATAGCGGTCTCGACGACTGAGAGATTGACAGTCACTTCGCCAGTGCTCGGTTTGGGGCGTCGATTCGCATTTTTCACCTGCATGCGCAGCTCAGGGCTAGGCCTGACGGCTCGGCGCTTTTCTCGTTTTTGGGGACAGAAAAACACGCTCTTAGTAAGGCGGAAGATAGACCACCAGTCACGAAGCTGTGGGGAGAGAATCGCAGAGAAAAGGGCAGAAGTGGAGTTGTTTCAGCAATAGCCTCAGAAAAGCCCAGTCCTGATCTCATAATTCGAATCTGTTTCTAGACCCTAGCTTGCTCGGCTTGAGCTCTCTATCGATGGCTAAAAACAGGTCGCCAGAGATGCTCATTGGGTATGCCGAGATCCTCTCTCCTCATACGGATGCCGCTCGGAGACCTACACCTCTCCACGATAAGAAGCTGCGGGGCGCTTTTTGGGGCGTGAATCAAGGCATGTTTTAGTGAAAACGAATTGAATTGACGGTTTTCATGCTTGAATGGGGATTCACTTTTCTTTGCCTATAGGTAGTCGAATCAAACAATTCTGACACTGAAAACATGATTGCAGACAATGAGCTTTGAGAGGATAGGCTATTTGGGAGATTCTATAGGTCAGTTCCCGTTCAGATCCAACCAAATTGAAGTACTGACTTGAATCCATTTTCCTTCTCTTTCTGCAAGCATCAACAGTTGATCCAATTCCTCCAAGAGACCCAACTTTGTAACCTTCGGACGTGTGGGAGGCCTGGTCATTTACACCCACACGGCCTCAGACAGGCAGACAGGACGGAGAGATCGGTTTGCGTTCGGTGAGAGCGTTCGGACACCGTTCCGCGCCCCTGACGGGCGTGGAACCGCAGCACGGCATCTGTGGCGTTCCCTCTTCTGAGTAATCAGTTCGATTGGACGCCGACCGGGCGGCCGACCGGCTCCGCCGCAGCACATGTGATGGAGCCCGGTGAAACGCGTCTCCTCTTCCCTTGTGCAACGACGCAGGGAGGAGAGACTTTCTTAGACCTCGCCACTGGGTGCAGGGGCGCCCGACTTAGTGGCCCTAGGGAGGTCAGGGCACAATGCCTGAGCAATATATTCTTTAGAGCATAGCGTAGCATAGAGCTTTTTGTAGGCTCACCGAAAAGGGTGAGGGAGTCAGCCATGGCTCCGGTTTATGACAAGGAGCTGGGAGCGGGAATCAGTGATTGTTAATGGCTGGGCTTTTGGACGTGTCTTGCCTCAAGTCTTGGAAAAGTGGAAAAGTGAATTCACGTTCCTATCCTGTTCAAGGATGAAGTGGAAGTGGAGGCTTTAGAAACTCTCCAGCTCTCCACAGACTTAGAGAAGCCAAGTGGGCCAAGTGTAGAAAGGGATTTCGACGGTGCCAGGGTGTTGAGCTTCTGTATTCTTCCACTCCCAAGTCAAGTCTGGTAGAGCAAGCAGGTTTATGTCAGACCTGCGTGTGGGGCAAGTAGGAATGGCTATCCCTCGGACAAAGTGAAGAACCCCATTGCAGACGAGATGTCCTTACCAGTGCTTGAAGTCCCCCCAAAGGGACCATTCAGACCTAACACGTTCAGTCTGTGCGCTGCATACTTGTAAGGCCGTGGAGCGCCTTTTCTGGGGACAATCCGTCCTTGGAGATCGAAGGGGAAACACGCACATTGCCCAAACACATTTCCGAGTTCTGCGGTTCTGCGACGGTGAACACCGTGTGGACGGCGCTTTTGTTCGGCTTTCGGCTCATGTCAGCGGGACAAAACATCCCGCCGCTTCCCAGTGGAGCAGCCCTTGGAGGCTGAGGGAAAATGAGATGATCTAGATGCGATTCGCTGATCTCATCAGAGTCAGACTTCTGTACCTAGCACTTCCAAGGGGTGCCCTGTCTGGAGACCTGTTTATGTAGTGTGGAGATATCCATTGGTGACCCCTTGGAAGCAACTGGTAGGTTTATAGTATCCAAGAGGATGGACATGGCCATCCATATTTTGGGTCACGACCCAGGCAATCACAGATGGACCAAGTTTACATAGGATGGACCAGAAATTGGACACCCGTGTCGGTCGTTTCTGGCGATTCTTCGTCTTTGGGACATGCCGTGTCGGTCAAACGACCGACATGTCGTGTCAGCTATATAAAACAAGTAGCTGTAGCTATGCCGAGCGACAGCCTCACGAGAACATTCGTGGTCCACAAGGTGACCTCCACCTTCCCATCCAACATCCGGGGGTCTCAAGATCTGAGTCCGGCGGAAGGAGATCCATCTTCAGATCCAAAGTGATCACTCTGAGGTTTGGCTGTTGGATCACTCTTGAGGATTGAAAACATCCCAGATGAAGCCTTTGGAATGATCACATAGCAGTAAAGGCAGTTGCGGCCAGTCTCAGCTGCTGTTTTTGGCTCTGACCTCTGCAGGTGTGATGGCTGCGCCCCCGCCTCCACCACCGCAGGAGGGCGTCCTGAATACCGAGGTGCCTGCGTGGGGAACAGGTGGTGTAGACTTGGTTGGGATCTATGGTGGCTGTGGGAGTTCATTCATTTAGGTTCCATGCATATCTCAACATCCTGCCATTTTTTTCTTGCAGAATCATCATGTCAGGCTATTCAGACTGACACCCACAGATGAGTAGATGGTTTCACCTTTCCGTTAGGATGTTGCAACCCACAAGTCCTTGCAGCGACGTCAGGCCGGTCTTGACGCGACGTCGGGACCTCTCAAGCTCTCAGGCTCTTCACCTGAATGATGAGATCGTGGACATGTGCATGTTGCTGGACTACGAAAACAGGCGCCATGATGATCTTTACGCCTTTGCAGCCAGAAGAGATGTCAGTGAGCTTTGCGAAAGAGAATTAAACTACAGTTGTAATGTCGCAACACCTCCTGACTTGAACATAGATTAATTTCGACTCCTTCTTCAACTCTCAAAATATCCTGAACCACCTGGAACTCTCCTAAAACACCGTGGTCATCGTGCCCCATTTCCATAGGGCACAGTGTCTCTTTCTTTCTTCCTTCAAGGAGTTTTATACCAGGATGATTCCTGACCATCCGCATCTATCATTGCCAGGTTCTGTACCAAAGAGCTGAAGCCTATGCCGCGGACGTTCTTCGCGTGAGCCATCGCTGAGAGTGAACGAGGGTAGGCAAAAGTCAGTTGAACCATGAACTAGGGGCGGATGAGAATGGCGTCGAAACTCAAACCCAGACACTCCATGGGACTGGAATGCATGACTACATTGATCCTGTTTCAACCCCCCACTCATCCCTAAACGTGCCAGCACCATGGGTTGTGTCTGGGAAAAGCAGTCCACTTGTGATCCTGCTTCTTTCACAGACCCGCCGATGCCCACGATGTACCTGGTCCCCCGAAAACATCGGTTTCGACGGGTGGTTGCAGGGCGAGAAGCTTGGTGGAAAGCGGTCACCCATGGCTTACTTTCCCCACACTTGCGTAGACGGAAACCACCTACTTGTGGGTTTTAAAGAGATCATTTGGATTCATTTGGTCTCATGCTTCTAGAGGAAATCCTCTGGATCCTCCAATTTCCCCACTAACTGCACGGGTTCTTCGTGACGGAGGAAGATAGCCTCCGCCCTCCGCCATCGAGGTATCCTGCGCCCAACCCTGCGCACCAGTTCAAGTACTTTTCCCAGCCGGGACCCCCAGGATCGCATCAGGACCGTCGCATCCGCCCTGCGTCGCTCCCCCGACCGCGAACGAACCTCCCTTTCCTCCGCGGAAGAACCGCACGCAGCCGGGCTGACTTGGCCGTCTCAGACGACGGCGACCGTTGGGTCCGGTTCGGGTCACCGGTCGACCGTCGCGACGTCGGAGCGGATCGGAGCACCGCCCAGTTCGGGAGAGGCAAACGGATGATGGGATCTGATGGGATCTCAGGACCCATTGGAGTTACCCCCCAGAATTCTAGGCTTCAGGTTTGCTGAGTTGTTATTGTGGAATAACGAGTGCCACCAAAAGGCCACCAGTGAAAATGTTTGGAGCCCAAGTTTTCTTAGGATGTTTCCTGGACTTTTTGGGAAGGGGTGTCCTGTCTGGAGATCCGTGATCCGCAAGGTGCTTTCTACACATCAATCTAGTTGGAAGATTGAAACCTACACCCGGGAAGATTGACATGGTAACTTGAAATGGACCTACGGAAAACTATTTTCCTCTACAACCCGACGTGGTTTTCAGGTTCCATGTGAGTCTCTTCCAGGGTGCAACAACTCTGAGTGGGTTCAGGGCATAGAGATGGACAGAGTCCATGTTGTGCAAGTGGGTATACCGCCCCAGCAGCGATTGGCTTCTTTCATGGTCTGACAGCTTGGGCATGGTGCCAAAGGGGTAATGTGAACGGAGAACATCCATTAGAGGAAACATGCGCAAGGCCTGGGCTCCCCCCAGCAATCAACTTTTGAACCAACAAGCCTGTGTTCATTGCAGATGGATCAGTCCACTAGGTTGGTAGCCTTTGGGCTGGCCTTCCTGAACATCAAGGCACCGCACGACTGCATGGGGTGCGTGGGGTGCTGGAGAATTGTGCAGAATATAGAACGGCACAAGTTGCCTACCCTCCCATGACCAAAAGATAGCTTGCTCCGCTGGAATGGTTGGATGGGAGGCTGATTGAAACGATCCACTTGAAGAAGGTGATGGTGGATGGCTGGTTGGTTGGTTGGTTGGGACTAATGTAGGGTCTTGATTGGTAATACCCCATCGCAAACGATTGAGAGAGTCTGAAGAATATGACTCCCACTGAAGCAATTCCAAGGAGTCAGGCCTAGTAGCAGCAAGACAACTCAGGCAGCATGAGTAGCTAAAGAGGTAGTGGGCAACGGATAGCTGAGTAGTAAAAAACTACTCTCAGACATTTTTTCCAGGGCTCCAAACCTTGGCATTGCTCCATCTGCGAAATTAATCATATAATATATGTAATTCAATGCCCGGGTGCTTGTGGACTACCCCGTTAAAAATAGTTTGGGACAATCATTTCGATGAGTTTGTATGCATATTGGTAATTGAACAGGTTTTCCAGTAAGACGTAAGAGTTCCAGGAATCATGCTTAACCTCAGAAGAGGCTAAGCCAGGATCTCAAAGGCAACCGATAGCTGAGTAGTAAAAGACCACCCCACATATTTTTCCAGGGCTCCAAACCTTAGCATTGTTCCATTCCCGTGACATTTCATATGTGTTGTTCCTGAAAGAATAGTCTCAGATTGATTAGTTTGAATATTTTTTTGGATAAATGTGTTCAGAATGCCAAGAACCAATCTTAAGCTCAGAACAGGTTAGGTAGGGACCTCAAAGGCAACCAATAGCTGAGCAAAACAACAAAGACAAACAATTTAAGTATTTGACTCTGGGAGAAAAGCTTTTTTAGGTTTTCCATCCCATTGATGAATCAGGAAGCACACATTTGTACGATGTTGAGGTTCCTTTGCCATCATTTCTGCGAAGCGACCTGATTTGAAGCGCCCCCATGCTGCGACGCTACCAGGCTGATTGGGATGAGTTCGATGACCCCACCACAGTGATGACCAGCATGCAAGTGGCCCTGAGACTTGGGCGAATGGGAGGAGCTGAAGCAGCCGAAACTCAATGGACCCCTCAACAAGCAAGGAAACACCACAGTGGAGTGAGGAAGGATAGCAAAACCCAGTGGTGTCCTGGGTTTCCACAGCTGCTATACTTTGTGGCCAGATTTGCATGTTCATTTTAACAAGTTGCTGGATGAGAGGTTTGGTGCATCCTCATCTCCGGGTCCACGGTCTGACCGGTGCGTTCAACGGGTGTTGAACCACTCGTCCGGTCAACAACCCACGGACCGGTCGTCTGGATCCGACCGACAAAAAGAAGAGCGTGCCCAGGAAAGATGCTAGCATCCAAGTGGCCATCCTCGGAACTGGGGGGGGAACTGCGGAGTGTTTGAGGTTCTTGGGTGGAGAACAGCTGAGTTTTTCTCTCTTTTTTTGCAGGGAAAAGAGGAGCCATTGGGTACAAAAAAAAATGTCATAGGGTGCTGCATTTGATCCGTATATATACATATAGTCTGTTTAAGATGATTGTTTCGGCATTCAAGGCTGGGTGTGGTGTGGTCTTGTAGATTGCCATGGAATGCAGATTTCCTATCCAGTGAAAAGCGCTGTGAAACACGAGTGAGTCGATCGTCCAATATACTAGGGTGTAGATGAGCTTCACTCAGTTTTTGAGTGCCAAGAGACTACATTGACCACGAGAACGTTGCCCAGTTGCCCTGATTGTTCACCAGCTTTGTCAGTAGCTTTGTTTTGAGGATTCTATCGGACATATGGAAACCGATACTGCCCAGTGCAAGAGTGGTCGATCGACCTGGGTAGAGTTCAGTCATCGAAACGCCCAGCTTGTTTCTGAGCTAACGTTTGTGTCAGATCTGCTTTACGTTTGAAGATCTAACACATGTTTAACTTGCTTCAGCCAGAAAGAAGAGTATGCCGTGAACGCTTTACCTTGCAGTTGTATAAAATGCTATATATGCTATTACTATATTTTAGAAGCATGTTTTGGGTTTTGCGCGGAAGAACTTTATGGCAGGTGTGGTACAGTCCATTTCAACCCTGTTTCAAACCTACCAGCTGCTTCCAAGGTGTCACCAACGGGACCCTACAGCTACTGACTGTTTAGGTATCCATTTAGATATCCCTTGGAAGTGCTAGGTACACCACCTGATGTCTTGATACCACCTGATCACCCAGAAACCACCCAGTTCGTTCGTGATACACATGGGATTTTTCTCAGCTCCACGTCTGCCTGACCCTCTGACCGGTCCGACCGTCCGATGCGATGTTTTGGGGCAACTCTGAGGGCTTTAGCGGCTCATGTCTTGAGATGCAAACGGCAAGCCCGTGGGCCAGATCTTGAATGATTCGCAGAAAAAATTGATTGCGCCTCTACCGGAAGAGAGCTGACAAGAACATCCGAGACCGTTTCTAGTGGCACGCCAGAGATTTATTTGCACTGAATCCTCACCTAGATTCCTCACCTAGATTCCTACAACGAAGAGCTCACCTTTGTCCTCTCATGCTTTCCCCATGGCTGCTGTGCTTGCCAAGAAGAGCTTCTCCAGCTTGCCGGAGGACTCTTGGAGTTGCCTGCCCACCCAATATGTGGGGGCAGTTTCTCCTTGGGGTTGAAAGGGGAGATCTCCTTCCAGGGCTCTTTCGGGCCCCTTGGTTTGGCCGACTCGGAGGGCGGACGCGGTTGGGTGGTCGGCAGGGTGCATCGTTTGGGCGTTTGGATCAAAACACCTCGGACAGCGAGCCGACAGACCAGCTCTTTTTTGGGTGAGCTTGATGGACCTCACAGTGAAGATCAAACCGCAGGAGGTGCAAGAGCAGATCCGAGAAAAGCAACGACAGGCTGGGAGAGGAGCCTTTGCGATGATCATGATCCAAAGGGCGTCTCAAAAAGAAAGGTGACTAGGGGACGTCTTAGCAAGATGAATGGCAATGGGATCTGGATCTGTCTGATCTGTCTCAACCGGTCAGTGTTTTCTTATTTTTTGTTTGATCTACTCCGGGTGCCTTGAGAAGCAAAGACGTTGCCAATGGGGGGTCTGGGTAGGGTTGACTGTGGATGATCTTTCCACCCCCCGTCTCCGGAATGGTTTAGATCTTGCAAGATCCAGTTGATGAGCCCCTTGCGCCAAAGCCATCTGGCTTGGTCGGATACTGTAGGTGAAGGACTTGCAGCTCCAACATAGTGAGCTCGGTCTCCTGATGAACGTCCGTGGCATTGGTGCGGTCAAGACTCGTGAGTCCTGGTCATTCGGGTTTCAAAAAGAGGGACTTTAGCATACCATCCTTAGAGGGAGGAGGTGGGGGATGAGTGTCTTAGCTTTGCATGTGACAGGATCACTTTTTCTTGAGGCATCAAGCGTACAACATAACATGATACTATGTGTGTGCGCGCCCATGTGCAGTTTCTTTTTTTGTGTGTGCCACGCATGGTCAAAGAAGAACACAATTTGATCCCCCATTCTTTCAACGCAGAGAAAATGAAACTGGTTTGAGGCATACTTGTCCCACTTGTGGGCATGCAGAAGTATTATGTCACTTAGTGGGAAAACAGCTTTTACCTCTTGGCTTATATAGGACATCTTAAAGTGTCTCTCAAAGAACTCTCCATTTGCTCAACCAATCCTCGCAACTCACTTGTCAGGCACAAGCAAAGAAGAAGGCGGTGCGTGTCGTTTTCTGCGAAGACAGCGGTGCGTTCGGTTTTGGCACAGATGGCCAGGCCGTTCCTTGCTGAGTACAGGTAGAAGCACCAGTACGCCCACCCCAAGTCCTGTCCCCAACCTCCCAAAGCCTTCCGAACTGTTTCTGACACATTGATTCAAATCTCTTTTTCTTTGGAAATAAGGGGTGAAGGACTCACATCGCTTTCCCGTGCCGTGGGCACTGCCCGCTCTTTCGCCTGCGAGGCGAAGAAATCCTCGTTGGAGCCTCGGGAACCGGCCAGAAAAGAGGAGAGCCTTGCCCACTGTTCACTCTTCACAATTCAAAGGCGTGAGACACTGTTGAGTTTTGTGGTGTGTATACGAGTGTTTCTCCTCTCCAACCTGCCAAAGTCACATTAGAGGCAGACAATTTGGCGGTGCCCCTCCGGAATCCAAACACTTGCACCTAAGCCTGGAATCAGGTCATGGCAGAGAACAAGGTTGGTGAACAGGTAGCCCTCCCTCCAACATCCAGAAATCGAGTTCTCATTCCTATTTGGGTGATGTCGAACGCCTATCTCTTCTCTGATTTTCCTGCTCAGCCAGTCTGTTGTCCTAGGCATGGACCCGAGGCGCCAGCGCAGCCGATTGAGGTGGAGAGGACTGAGAAAACCCTGAAAAAGCAACAGCAAAGACTTCCAGGTAGGGGATGGAGAGCCCCAGGAAGACTTTCCTGGGGTCAGAAGGAACCATCCATGACATTGACATGGACATATCCGCTGCTGACCATTTTTCCATTGGTTTGGGCTCCCTCTTTTGGGGGGAGGTTTAGTGTTCCCAAATGGATTTTGTCCGCACTTGCAAAAGACTTTGCTGTTCATGTTCGAGGCTTTAATCCACAAGCATCTTCTTTCATGAAGCAATCACACAATATTTTTGCGACTGTCAATCTTGGCGGAATCCTTGTTCTCCAGGACGCCTGAGAGAACTCACCTCACGATGGAGGAGAGTGGGATGATGGGGACGCTCGTGGGCTGGGCTGTGGAAAGACTTGTCATCACTGCTGTGCTGGAGGCCCCCAAATTGACGGGATCGGGATAGACAGGAAAGAGTGAGAATCTGCACTTCGAACCAATCATGATCTGATGGATGGGCCTTTGGGAAAGAGTGAGATCCTTTGGCAGAGGAGACCTTTCTGACCTCTAGGAGGCTGGACAACCCACTGGAGTGCAACATACCGAACGAAGATTTGTCCAAAGGCCACTGCGCAAGGTCCAAGGCGCCGCTTTTCACCGGACGGTGCGGCCTTTTCGCTCGCGTTCGCCTCCTGCTTCGCGAAACTCTCGTGTCATCCCCTCAGGGAGGGGACCCACTGCCGGAGGGAGAACCTGGTGAAGCACTCATGCGTGGCAGGAGTACTTTGGCGCCTGCCGCGCGGGGGTCTTCCAACAGCAAGGCTTCCGGGCTTCGGAGGAGATGGTCGAGCACCTCCTCAGCTGCCTGGAGAAAGGGATGGGAGAAAGTGACGGTCCAGCGGATTGAAGACAAAACCGGCGAACAGATGAGAAAAGTGCTTTTCCATCCTTTTGGCTGCAAACAAACTGGCAAACGATGAGAAGGGATAAACACGTCGTCCGTCTGTTTGTTTCCAAGCGTTCGGATGCTTAAAGCTCACTGAGACACATCGTGTTTCTGTGATTTTTTTCGGGGCAGAGCAAGTAGCTAGGGTGATTTTTAGTCCACTAGCTGGCAGTTGCAGACTTCAGTATCATCAAGTCTTTGTGTGGTCCGTTGTCAAAGCGAAGCCATGTCACATGACACATGGACAGTCTCGATCCCGTTCCCGGTGGCAGTCGATCGGAGTCAGCTCCAGATCCACCCTTCCTCGGCAGTGAGGTCTAGACTTCAACCAGGTGGTCGGCCGCTTCCGGGATGGGTCACCTGTGCGTTTGGCTTCCTTCAACTACTTCTTGTTGCTTGGCACTTGATATGGCTGGTGAATGTTGGGACGGGTATGGGATGGTTTGGTGGGGGTAGTATGGGACGTATCAGTAATTCCTTGGCGCTTGGTATGTCGGTATGGCTTGCGCCTCAAAGTACCTCAAAGTACCTCAAAGTACCTGGAGACTCTGGAGACTCGCCCACGGTTCATAGCTGGCCAACCCTTCCACGCGCGTGCAAGGCGCGCGTCGCGCACCGCGACGCACAGACGGATGCACTGAGGTTTGATGGCTCGGACCAACAAATCTGGGCCTGGAGCCCAAGTGGTCCGATTTGGGGTAGCATCTGGCAGGGCCGCACGCACGCGAGTCACTCTAGTCCTCAATTTGGGGAGCCAATAGTCAGAGTACCTTATGAATCCTTATGATTAGTAGAAGATACAAACGGTGTTTTAAATTGTGTTGGTTTGGACACTAAGCGGATTCCGATAACTCTCATTTGTAGCCCCTGACCAACTTTTTTTCCTTTATTTTTTTCTCTCTCTCTCTCTCTCTCTTTGTGTCTCGCAAAGGTTTTCTCCAAGATTGAATCCTTCCATGCAGAAACAGTACTTTAACTAATCAACCAGATTCAAGACTGAAACAGTACTGTTTCAAGACTAATCAACCAGAATGATTCAGACTAGTCTTGATCAAGACGCCCATTCCCAGAATTCAACGGGATCCACGGGACGGACTTTGGCCCTGATGGAATGAAGATCCAGTCCTACTCAACGGGGGATTTCATGTGTAACTGGGGTCATCACCAGCAACTCTGAATCCTTGGGCCATGAGCAAGCCGAGACCATAGAGCTGTTTTTCAATTGAAAAGACCTATTTATAGGAACCTTCAACAATTCGAACACTTATCGGATCTTTTCATGAAACAAGCACCAGACAGCCCGACCCCCAGCACCTGCACGCTTGCTTTCGATGCTCGAAGAACGGCGCCTTCTCCAGGATCCGATCTTCCTGGCACGCCTGGCCTACGAGGGCTTCTTCACCATCACCACCGGCAGGCACCGGTCGACCGTTTCGCACCCGTCGACCGTCCCGCGCGTTTCCACCCCGTGGGAGGGGTCGAGATCGGAAGCCCTTGCCGGAGCTGCAGCCCTACTATGGTGTGCTCCTTGGATCGAACGGCTGAGCACGGCAGGCTGAGCACCTGTCAGGCCCATGGCACCATGGATCGGCCAGCTGGAAAAGCGCGGGGGTCTTTCGATCGGCCAGGGGCCACGGTGCGGCGCCATGTTGTGGTGTTTTTCTGCCTTCACACTTTGCTGCAGTGGTTCCGAACCAGCTCAAAATTCAGCTCAACTGTTCACTGTTTTGGCAAAGGCCAGAGAATCTGTAAAGATTGGTTTCCAAGACCGGCACGCCTGGTTTGCTGTCACGTTGTATTCGTGATGTGAGCTCTACAGCTTCAACTCCAGTCTCAGTACCCCGCTTAATGTGGAATCTTTATTACCCTCCCCGTTATGGTTTTACAAGCGAAAGGGGGGGTTCTATGCATCAAAATTCTCATGGGCCCCTACTCAGCCCTACTTCTTCCATCTCAGGTTGGACTGGAAAAACTTCTCCCTCTCGAAGCCAGTGAAGAAGGCTCTGAAGCGGGCGAAGACCAGGTCCGAAGACGTGCCCTCTGTTGGCGTGCGGTGCCCGGGCTGAGCAGACGGAGATGGTTTTCATGGCAGGGTGGGCAGGGTGTGAGACGGTTCAGTGATGCATCAACAGCCTCTTGCACATCTGTGTTCATTTGGGTGTTTCTGAGAATTCGGAGCCATGAGGGGGTACCCTTGAAGCCCTTCAGCTTGGTTTGCTTCCCAACTTGCAACTCTCGTGTGCGTCGGTCCAACCTTCGGTAGGAGAGGGCCACCGGTGCTTCTGGTCGTTCCAACGGAGCGCCAGAACAGCAGACGGCGGACGACACATAAGAACCCGTCCCAATCAACCCATTCTTAGAGATCTCAGAGGAAACATCAATCTTGCAAAGTTTGACCTCAAGAGATTGCAGTATATATTATCTAATATATGTAGATATATGAGTGTTTCCATGCGCTGTGGCCAGTGGGGCCATAGGCAATGGCATGTTGAACATATTGTCAGAAGCTCATGTGTTCGAGGTTGGTTAGTCTGGAGGCAGCTCCCAATCATTGATCTCTGGCATGACTGATCCGCAAGACAGACCTTTGCCCAGGTACTACCTCTATTGCAACCGAAACTTTCAGCTGACGTACCAGGGTATCAATGAGTACCACAAGGACCCTGGAGACATGATGTGTGCCGTAGTCTTGCATGAGCCTCTTCCGTCTTGCACATTCTTCTCATTCCTTGCCATGCTGCGACACACGTATGTAACAAGTGCAAAAGGCAGCCTTTGAACACTGCACTGCCCCAGTCTTGCATTCCTTTGCGTCTTTTCCTGCCGCTGGGCTAGACACGACGCGAGCTGGCTCGTGCATGGGGTAAGGCACGAGGTAGTGCACAATCCCCAACAAAGGCAAAGGCGCTTCAAACATGAACCCCCATCTCGAAGGGGTGAGTTTGGTGGGTTGTGCCAGTATCTTCTCTGAAACCACTGTACAATACTGTATATCTTGATCACCACAGGCCGAAGTCTCCCAGCGGCCCCAGTACACAACAACGTGCGTGCGTCGTCGTGCGTCGCGAAAAACGCGCTGGTGCTCGACGTCGCTGGTTCGAGGATCAGCATGGAGAGAACTGGATGACGTGGAAGTACTTGGAAGCCTTCAAGCGGGCCAGTTCCAGCCTTAATGGGTCGCTCCAGCCTTCGCTTTGTTTGATTGGTGGGAGACCCAAATTTGTCTGGTCTTGCTTGGGGTCCATGGGAGATTGGTTTGATGAAGCCGTTCTCGAGGACACAAAGCTAATGAATGAGGTTCGGTCAGGATACGGTCACAAGTTCCAGTGTTTGACCGTGAGGGCATTTTATGCCATACAAGACTCATTTATCCCGCATCGCTTGCAGAAGTCACAGAATAATATGAGCTACCCTCCGACGAACACATCACATGGAAGTGGATGGCACCCTGTTCGTAAAGGAAATTAGTCTTTCAAGGGATCGTCTTCACTTCCATGTTAGTGAGTCAGAGTGTAGCTCATCTTCATCTTGTGCATATCACTTCATTTCTGCTGGATGTGTTCGAAGGAGCTAACGTCAGAGCGAATTGTGCTGCACGGAACAGAAGACGATTTAGAAACTGGCTCCGATTCAGAAACTCCGATTCAGAAACTTGCGATTCTGAAACTACAGAGTGACCCGATTCAGAAACTAGCCGATTCAGAAAATGGCCGATTCAGAAACTATCCGATTCAGGAACTGGGTGATGGGGTGGGTGGGTGGGGGGGTGGGGTGGGGATCTAATGAAATGTTTGTGATGTAGCGTGGACATATTCGTATTTCACAGACCTGATTCAGAAACTATCCAATTCAGACCCGTTCTAGTCTCTGAATCCTAGTTTCCGAATCCGCTCCTTCAATTTTCCGAATCCTAGTTTCCGAATCTGCCATTCTAGTTTCCGAATCCTAGTTTCCGAATCCGCGCCGTGCATATTTTCCGAATCCGTGGCCACCCTAGTTTCCGAATCCACGGTTCTAGTTTCCGAATCCGCCGTTGAAGGTGCTGCACGGATGTCTGCGAGCATGCCAAACCATTGCTTGCTAGTCCAGGCTTCTAGTTACTAGAAGCGTGGACTAGCAAGCAATGGTAGCTCGTCACTTCTTAGGGTTGGTTGAGATGCCATCGGCCATCATGGTGAAATTTAGGTTTTGTTTTTCCTTTTGGAACGGCTGTACAAAGCCTTCCCCATAATTGTCCATCTGCTTTAAGGGGATGTGAGTGAGCTTCTTTGAACATACCTTGACCAAGTCTGCTTTGGCTTGTTGTTGGATTGTTGCCTCAGGTGATAATCCGACCATCAACTTTCATCTTCATTCCATCGACCCTTGGTCAGTGCCGGCTGTGGGTGTTATATAGATGTCTTTGGACACCGCTATGTGGATTGTAGGCATAAGAAGATATAAGGATGATCACCCTTGGCGGAGTATAAACGGATGCATTTTGCAGAAGATCTTTGGGCCTTTTGAATGCTTTTGAGTTTTTAATGCTCAAATCCCCGAGGAAACCGTGGGTTAAACGCCAGTCCTTTCACTCACTGGTCTTTTCACTCGCTGCATCTGACGAGGGTGTTCGGCATCTGCTCTACGAGCGGTCGGTCTTCGACCTGGGTTCGATTTGAGGTCAGAAAGGTGGGGAATCAGGAAGACCACAAAGTAGTCGCCAAGCAGCGATCATGCCGTGGGTTGGTCTCCTAAAATCAAGGCATTTTTGTTGTAGGAAAGTTGCGTCTTGGGAATGTGTCACGCTTATACAAGATGCTGGGGTTTGCTGTGTCAGAGGATGCTCTCGTCTGCCAAGACATTTTGGAGGGTTTGACCTCCGAGACATCGGCGTTGCATCGGCGTCGAGCTTTCCGGTAGTTATGGAGGAGATGAAATGCTACGCAGACCGCCAAAATATGTGGTGACGAGTGGCAGAAAAGCAGCCTCCAGTTGACTGGACCGAGTCAATGGTGATCTTTGTTGGTCTGAAATCATTCAGGGCATCTTGTCCCAAAAATCCGCATGAGCCTCCACATGACGTTGGACGTGACACCGTGTGACGTAGACGGGAGGACCGACCCGTCTTCCGACCCGTGGTTTTTTTCAAAGGAGCTCTACGATGGCCCTTTGCCCGAGAACGGAGATGCGGCTTCTGCTCCTTGGTCGGTTTCGCAACGTTTAGCCGAATGAAGACCTGATGGCCCTTTAGCAGATCGAGACGTTGGCCAAGACATTTTTAGGGGTGTCGTTTTATGAGGATTGGACAACATCTGATGTTTGGGTTGGCAACAACCCTGATTGGTTCAGAATGGAAAGACGGGGGGCTCGAACTTGAACCATCCCCAGGAGGTCCCTCTAGCCAGAGGTTTTGTACATCAGTCATATATATATATATAAAATACTATACTGTTGGTGATTACACCCCTGAAATAAGTGATCAATGAGCCTCATCGCCAAAGTCGGGATTTAGATGGATTTACATGAAGGATGTGAAGAAAGTGATGATGAATTGTGCTGCATCATATGTGTTGGGTCCCAACTGACCAACTACAAACTACAGACTTCCAAACACTGGTCTCCTTAGTTTTTGTCATTCCGTTCATTTGCTAAGCTTGGAAGATCCCGGATGATCCCATGCCATTTCTTTTTGGCGTCGCGGACAGGGCACCACCCCGAAAGCACCAGTGCCACCGGCGCCACCGCCTCTTCCCCGCCACCGGCGCCCGGGTCTTCCACGGTTTTCTCCCTCCATCCGGTCGTGGGACATGGCGAGCCGGTGGGCTATGCCATGATCAACTGCTGCGTGACCTAGGTGGCTTTGGACTTCTCGTAGGTTAGGGTGTACACTCCCTGAAATCATTTTGTGGTGACTTGGATGAACCAATGGTGGTGCCATCCACTTCCGCATGTTGATAGCTGCCTTTGGTATATGGTGGGCGAGGGTGGAGGCCTTGTTTCTAATGGAGCCCTTTTGGAGAAACCACCATCCATTGGGCCCACTTACCATCCATTGGGCCCACTTACCATCCATTGGGCCCACTTTGGGCATAGCTCTGGTGCTAGGCACCCAAGCTGGTGGCTGGCGAGATAGGGCGCCTTGGATGATTCGGCGTCGGATATGATCCTCGAATGATGGAGCGTCAAAACGTCTCACGCAGTTCGTGGAGTCCACTGACTTGAGGGCCCCCACAACTGGGGATGGAACTGCGTCCAGATTCTGTTTTTGCTCAATTCTGGGTCCATGCTTGCTCAGAGAGTGCCTGAAGATTGGGGTATATCAACATATATATATATATATACACATGTTTTGTATTTTTTTGTCCAAGGATGGACCAAAAGTCAGTTGCATCTACCCCAAAGACAGTTGATGCCAGTCTTGGGCGTTTGTTTCAGATGATTGTGCCATATAAAGCGGAAGGGCTTGAGTGGTATGTGGAGGGTGAGTGTCTTTATGTTTCAGTTTTGTGTCCCAGGGGTCGAACCGGGGGTCTGCAGACTTGGACGGCATAGATTTGATGACCCACAGGTCCATCAGGCCCGGGTGCCTGTTGACCTGAATTTGCGATCATCATAGTCATCCTGGAGTAGATAAAAGAGGATAAAACGTTTTGTGCAAGAGATCCAACACAACGGATAACTTTCCGTATCTTTTGGACGGCCCCAACTACTTCATATCTCAATGCTCTTTGTGGTGTCACATCTTTTCACACCCCCAACGCACATCGAACGCACATCGCACGTGAAACGATCCACACATCCGCACCGAAACGATCGTCTGCGGTATCCCATGACAGGTACAGCATTGGCAAGATTTACACGAGCTTGTCGGGCTTTAACCTCCGTGGTGAAGATGGTGTGGGCTGGCCACTCGGATGACACCCAAAGCATGGGATGGCTGGCATGGGATCTGTGCTATGTTGAAGACTGCGATGGTGTGGGCTGGCCATTGATCCTCACCAGCCGATTTTTGAAGTGATGAATGAGACCCGGCACATTTGCCTCCTGCAGGGACAGTTGGACCTCATTGGGACAGTTGGATCATACAAGAACACGACTCAGATTCAGGTGTATGAAGGAGCATTTTTGAACCTGGGTGAGACTGGACACTGCTGGAGTCAAAACCATGGGTCTCTCTGGTCACTGACAGAGAGCCAGACGCTTCGACCCTGCTCCGAATCCATGGGGACCTGTGGATGGGATGGGATGGCCCCCCGCAAATACGGAGGACCATTGTCCATCCGAAGACCTGGTGCGAGTGGTTTTCCGCACGTCTCGTGTCCCGAAAGACGAGACCGCGGGTCACCCGGACTGGGCGGCGCGTCGGTGTTCGACCGGTGTGTTCGACCGTTTGGGGTGGCAGATGGAGAAAACACCGACCCTGATCGGACCTTCCGGAAGCATTTCACCGATCGGACCGATCTTCCAGCCGTCACGGCGCCAGAGTTTTCCGCACGTCCACGGCACATCAACCATTCCGCGCATTTTGGACAACGCCCTAACGCTGCAGCTTTGGGGGTCACAAACGCGGAAGGCACCATTGCACGTATTCTTACCTGCGGGAGGCAGAGCCAAAATTTGAATGAAACAAGAACGCCTAGGTAACGGGCAAAAACACCCAAGCAAAAAAATCAGTTAAAACAATGAATCAACGCATAGAAACACTAAAACAACATGCAAGTGAAGCATCAAGGACTTCATTCCTGATATACAAAGGACTTTCACTACCGTGGAAATTTCTGGAACCAGTGGTGGGGTTGATCCTTATTGCCACCACAAGGACCAGAACGCCCATACCGGGGGACAAGAACGCCAGAGCGCACGGACAAAGGCGCCTCTACCCATACTGTAATAGGCATCAATGTCTGCCCAAGAAGAATTTCTAGATATAAATGTACTTCGGATGGTCCCATGTTCTGTCTACTTGAGGATGGCTACATGTGCAAGCCTCTCCCTCGATTCTTGTATTGCTACCTGGGCCCACACGAGAACCACTTGAACCTCTCTTTTTTCGCGCTCTGAGGATTCAGCTCTCATGCCTGGGGAAGTGGTTGGAACAAAAGAACTATTCCTTCTGGACTGAACATTTGGCCGCTGGACGGACCTGGCGAACATTAGAGACGGACCTGGCTGGCCGGACGTATCTTTTTGTGATCTCAGGTGTTCGGGAATGCATTTTGAGGAGGAACCCCTATTTTTCCGTTTTTTTTTCAGGTTTTTTTCCGGGATTTTTTTTTGTGTTTTTTTCCCTACTGCTTTTGCTTTTTGTTTTTGCTTTTGCTTTTGCTTTTTGCTTCTGCTTTTGCTTTTGCTTCTGCTTTTGCTGTTTGCTTTTGGCCTTTGCTTCTGCATTTGCTTTTGCTTTTTGCTTTTGCTTCTGCTTTTGCTTTTTGCTTCTGCCTTTGCTTTTGCTTCTGCTTTTGCTTCTGCTGACTATTTTCTTTGCATTGACACTGCCACAAAGTTGGATGATAAGACCTTCACCTTGAGCTTTGACACCCAATTACACCAATCAAGAAACGAAGCAGCCCAGCGCTGTCTATATTTGATTTGCATTGCGGGGGCGGCGGTGCGCCCTCCCCCGCACCCCCTCCCATTTCTTTTTTTAAATAGTTGCCACTACCGTCCACCACCCCTACTATTTCCAATACCTCCATCACTCGGACCACCCCGCTACGAGTCCTACCACAGTTACCACAACTACTATTTTCTTTGCGTTGACGCTGCCACAAAGGTGAACTTCCACTTTGCTTAGCCCAAAGAAACCCAAAGACAACCGCAGAAAAGTTCCTATTATAGTTCCTCTCTCCTCCTACTTCTCCTTCGTTAAGTGGGATGCCTTTTCCGGAAGAACGCCTAAAGAAACCCTAAAGACAATAAACCGAGCCAAAAGAAACCCGAAACCAGTGAAGCTAAAGACAACCGCAAAGAAGTCCCTAGTAAGTGGAATACCTTTTCTGTTCCGTCCCTTTGTCACTGTCACGCTGGCTTTGGTGCTTCGTCCCCTGCCCTTTTTGCTGCTCCTAGTGCTTGTAAAGCACTCCCAGCAGAAGCAAAAGCAAAAACGGTAGAGGAACAACGTGAAAAAGAATCCCGGAAAAACTATGAACCAGAATCCGGAAAAATATCAGTCCTTTGAGGATGGGACCTGTGATGAACACATGCAATGGGATTTGATCTCTTATATATATACCACATGTCAATGGCTGGACGGGTAACTGAATGTAACCAAGCGATTCGTCCAGACTTGCAAACACTGAATTGACAAATCAAGAACAGGACATCAAATGTTGCTTTCAGTTTTGGGCGGAGCCTACTCTGCCAGCATTGTAAATGTGCTCTCCCAAGGGGATAGCATGCCTGATTTGTGGTTCCACCGGAGCTTTTGAAGTCAGGGCTGCCTGGCCTCTCCCACCAGACCTCCTCGTGAGGTAGGTGGGGAGAGGTCAGGTGGTTAAAAAGCGTGTATTGGTGGTCCACTTCTTGGCCTCAGCACTCCCCGTGGAGTGAGAGGCCGAGGAGTGGCCAAGCTTGGCCTCTGGGGACCCCAGGCTCCCTCGTGGGAGTTGGGGGACCCAGAGGCTTCTGAGGGTTGAGGGGTGTGAGAAGGCCACTTGTTAAGGTTACGAGACTCTCGCCCTCTTTACTCGGGAGGGGACCCTGAGGGTCCTATCCCTCCTGGGCAGGAGCCCGGAGGACCTGAGAAAGAGGGAGGAAGAGAGAGAGGTAGAGTGAAAAGAAAAAGATGGAGAATCAGAAGTTGATTTTTCAGGAAAGGTGGAACGTTGGAAGATAGGAATGAGACGTTACAAAGTGGCCTTCTGCCCCACCAGAGGATTTGGGTTAACGCCAAGGATCACGATGACATCTTGAGTTATGCTGAGTCGATCCTGGGAAAAGGTTACGTGATGGAATATGAATGTCATGATTGGAATGGACGAGCCCAGGGTAAAGCATGCCTACGAGTTGAAGATTGGAGTGATGCTGGCAGAGGATTTTTGGTTGGAGACCATTTGATTGCGAGTGATGGATACTATGAGTGGTATGGCCAGCACTACCTGACGGATGGAAAGGGACTGTACCATTTGTGCGGTGGTGGTCGATCGAAGTGTATGGTGAAGTTGTCGCGAGGAGATGGAAGAGAATTGGTGCATATCAGCCGATGGAGGTTGGTCAATGCGTTGATGATGCATGACATGGAGTACTCCAAGAAGCGTGCTTTGGAAGGCATTGTGAGCTTTATAGATGCCTGGTCACCCCGAAAGCCTTTCCAGCGGAGTCCAACCCCGATGAGAGTGAAGGAGACAGGGAGAGCTTGAAAAGTGTAGAGCTTGGAGCTGGAGTTGAAGAGAGTTTGGCAATATTGCAGCGATGTCTAAAGGATGAAGAACGTGGAGGTTTGAGCATTTCACAAACAGGAGGACTTTTGGCGTTGGTGTGCATGCGAAGTGGCACGAACTTGGGCGAGTATCTCAAACGGTCCATCAAGCCGGGGTCTGACGACGGCAATAGGGGAAGACAACGGGAGGTTCTTCCGCTGCCGCTTTGGACCGATGGGAAGGAACAACTCAGAAGCCTCTTCGAGTCTGGGGACTTTCGGAAGTTTGGAGGCGCAGACAAGAAGGCCTTTCGACATGCACGGCGAGCAGGTCTGCTCATCTGGCATTGCTTGACTGTGGTTCTACTGAATTTTCTGTGGACAGGAGGGGGAAAACAGGCCAAGGTCCACCAGGGAACCACTAGTGTCAGTCAAGCAAGGGCTTTGGATCGAATATGGGAGATTTTGAAGGCTTCCGTTGATGATAGCTGTGAGACTAAGTCGAAGGTGCCCTGTTCCCCAGAGATGGGAGAGTGGGGGCGAGAAGTTGGTGATGTCAGGATGTCATACCAAGGTGAGATAGTGGAGAAAGGGCAGTGATTGACTTTGGATCTGGTTCTACCAGGCTTACCACCTGAAGGATATGGAGCAAGTGTTCGCCTGGTCGAATTGTGTGAAGGAGAGTTGAAGGAGAAGCTGCTGAATCCCCTGAGGAACTTATTGCCGGCGGAGGAGATGTCTCTGGAGATACCAAGGCCCCAGATTCATGCCTGCCGGGAAGAATGGAAGAAGATCGCAGGGGAGATGTACAAGCGGGGCCTGGTGAAGACTGTCGAGGCGCCAGTGTTGGTCAGAGGTAGGTTCCTCGTAAACGGCAGCTTTGGAGTTGCAAAGCCCGGAAAGTACCTTGATGATGAACGTCCAATCCTGAGATTGATCATGGACTTTCGAGGAACGAATGCAGCGACCCGAGTACTCGAAGGAGATGTCAGAAGCTTGACGGGGGCCCCGGCGCTGCAACATGTGGTTCTCCCAGCCGGCAAGGTATAGTGTGGTTGAGTGCGGATGATCTAGTGTCGGCTTTCTACTTGTTTGCTCTCCCACCAGGATGGCCTGAGATGATGACGTTTGCAGAGAAAGTGAGCTGGCGCAGCCTAGGTGTAGAGCGAGAGGGAGACACCTATATAGGTGCAGCAGTGCTCCCGATGGGGTGGGCTTAGGCAGTAGGAGTGCTGCAACATTCCCACCGGAGATTGGCTCTTCGATCACCTTTGCAAGGCGGAGGAGGTCTCCTGGGAAAGGGTGAGATACGGGGAGATAGCGTTTTTCCGAACCTGGAGGAGGAAGAGAAGTTATGGTCCTTGTATTATTTGGATGACACCAGCCTTTACGAGATCATGGAGGCTCGTGTGGCAGAGGACCTGGAAGCAAAGAGCTCAGAGGGGCAGGATGCGTTGAGGCAAGCTTATGCTCATGGGGGAGTGCCTTACTCCAAGGAAAAGAGCTTGCAGAGAGCACGGAGGGCTGAAAAGCTGGGAGCTGTGGCGAGGAACCCTCCAAGGAGCGATGAAGAGAGCGCTAGATGCCTGTCGCTGAGTTTTTGGCTGCTGAGACAAGACAAAGTGCCCCGAAAAGGACTGCAAGTGTTGCTGGGACAAGAGGTGCACACGCTGCAGTTTCGCAGGCCGCTGTTTGGGGTCTTTGACTACATCTGGAAGGACATCTCGGATGGGGAGGTCCTGATCCAACTCG
>CAXAMN010024694.1:217445-234035 GCA_963970005.1 Durusdinium trenchii | reverse complement strand
AAAATGCGCGGTCAGGGTCAAGAGGTGGACCAAACAAAGTAAGGCATATATATATATATATAGATAACCATATAAGTAATCGAACTTCGCAATGACCTGGCAGGCTACATACCTGCCCCATGTTGGAAAAGGGGCATATACATTCCTTTGAGTACCGGTGTTGTTATGATGCTGCAACCAAAGCTCAATTTCCAGGCCTCGTAGGATTGGAGTGCACAGCGCCATTGGACAGGAGCTTGGGCCATTGCTACAGCCCTCAGATGGTCTCTCGGCACGAGGGCTGTCATAGAACTTCGGAGAGCCTCCGCAGATGCTCTTAACGACAGGAGCAACACCCTCGGTTTGCAGGCGAAATGCCTTGTGCATCTTCAAGCTCACTAGTCACTAGTCAAATCCTATTACGCCTACAGCGGAACACCCTTTGTGCCCTCGGTTTGCAGGCGGACGTGGGATCTTGGGCTTTTTGGTGGGCGCATCTCGCTCAGGAATACAAGAGGCAACTGGGGCACCGGATCTACACACGAGAAGAGTTTCTGCAAAGGCTGAAGCTGGAACGAGGAAGGGCTCTTCAACTGGAGGGTGGGACAGCTTGGAACTTTGAGGGAACGTTCGATGAAGCTCTGGGGACTGACAGGCGTCTGGCGGAGATCAAGTGAGCTTTCTCAAGTTTCAGTGAGGGAACATGGCCGTTTCCTGATCCCCAAGTGGATGTTCCAACTCTGATCACCGGACGCGAAAAAGCCCCTCGGCCCTAGTAGCGTCCGATCGCTTCTAGTATAGTAAGGCCAGGAGCCCCTAGTAGCTTCTTGTTTCCAATAGCTTCTTGCTCCTAGTAGTACGGCCAGGAGCCCCTAGTAGCGTCCTTGCTCCTAGTAGTAAGGCCAGGAGCCCCGCTCGTGAATTCTTGTTCCGTTCGTAGCGATGCCCCAAATGCTCCGTTCGTGGCGTCCTTGCCTCTGATGCGGACTCCGAGCCCGCATCGGTGCAGGAGATTTCCGTCTTCCTGAAGGGACACCTGACTTTGTGCCATTGGACACTGCTGGCGAGGTTGGGCCGCGCGGTACCTTCACACCCAGAAACCTGGCCAGACGTGAGAGGACATAGATTTGTCTCTTTGTGGGTGGTTCAGGTAGACTGACATCACACCCTTTCCCGGTTTATCCAAAGACCACTCCAAGCTTCCTGTTAGCTCTAAGTGTAAGTGTGCTGGTTGACAAAAGAAGCTAGTTGAAGTTGCTGATCTGAAACTCTCTCCCGGCTCAGCCTGCGCAGGCTTGCGACATGAACATGATCTTGTCCTTCACCGACAGATGAGTCTCTGAGCCCTATGTAGCTCACAAAGATCTAAGATGGAATCCATTGCACAAGCATTGTATGTAGAACCTCTATTTGACCCAACAAGCTGTTTCTTTGAGGCTTCTAGGCTTGCTTTGTGCTGGGTCACATGACAAGTGCAGCGTCCCAGTCGTGTCCAAGACAACGCAGCCCGACTCTGCACAAGTGGCTTGTACAGTGAAAGCCAGCAGAAAAAGCTGACGCGTCCGAAAGGTAGGGATGGTTTTTAGCCGGACTCAGGAAAGGTGCAAGTGGGTCAGTTTTGGCAGTTTTTTGTGTGCCTAGGCCAGAGAAACGCAAGTTCTACAGTCTGGGATTTTTGACCCACACAAATGCGCAATCCCAACGTTGCCGCTGTGTTGGGCCACACATTTTTCTGCCTCATGGTGGTGTTGATCTGGACTTGGAATGGATTTCCGCTGAGGTGCCTGGCGGCATGGGCAAATTGAAGTCTGGCCACGGCGATGCTGTGTGCCAGGTTTTGCACACTTTAATGGGTGAGGCAGAGCCGAAGCGCGAGTGGGACACATATTGGGGGCCAACCGACTGGCGGTCAGAGCTTTTCCCTACGGGTCAGCCTGAAGCATCACCCAGTCAGGGGGGTCGAAGAGCTACCCGAACGGGGTGGTGCTGGAGCATACCTCTCCGAACCGGTGTTGCATGTGAAAAAGTGCAGACAGTTGGACCAGAGACCCGGGAAGATGGAAGTGATTGCAAGAGAACCTGGCAAGACGGGCCTCCAAAAAAATGTATTTGCACTTCGACAAACCACTTCCTTTTCAAGAGAATGTTGGTCATCCTCCCAGACAACTACAGGGCCACTTCCATGTGATGTGTTCGTCAGAGTGTCCCTCCTTCATGAGTCGCAGGTGTTGGTTGTGAAGCGAACGACGTGAACGACACGAACGTCGAACGTGGAACACGGAACCGGTGAACACGGTGTGCCGGTGTGCCCGTTTTTGCCCAGATCTCCCAAGTCGACCACGTGGAACAGGAGTCCCGACAGCACCATTTCCTGAACTTTTGGGGGTGCACTTTTTTAGCAATCACGCTACAAACGGAGCATTTTGGGCATCGCTACGAACGGAGCATTTCGGGCATCGCTACGAACGGGGCCAAACTGGCCTTACTACTAGCAACAAGAAGCTATTAGAAACAAGGAATCTCTGATGGTAGGTTTGACTCTCAGAATGGCGGAGCGTCCAGACAACGGTTGTTGGGACCTCTGTTTGCTCCGACTTCACGAAGCGAGCTGCAGAGTTGGGATCAAAGATCATCCTGTGGAAGAACTGATGGAAGTGCTCATGATTCCCTGGATTTGGGGAATGGCTTGGCGGTCTCCATGTTGATCAGTTCCTCCAGTTCATCTTCCGCAAATGGACCGACACCCGGTGGTGTGGCACCGGTGCGCGCCGGCCACGGTGGCCAGGCCTTGCGGAGGGTCAGCTTCGAGTTCCACGCTCCGACCTATCCCGATGAGGGCATGGCGGACGAAGCGGACGTGGATAGCGACGCGGAGATCCACTCGGTGGGCGAGGAGAGATGGAGGTGGAGGTTGGCTGGGTTTAGGGAGTTTTACGCTTGATGATATTTCAACCCTCCCAGTGGACTGTAGAACCTCTCTTTAAACTTTATGCGAGGGTTTTTATGAATCAAGAGCCTACATTATGGATAGGATAGTTTGGTTTGGTTGAGTGAGAGTTGTTGGTTGGCTATTGGTTGAGTGGTGGGTCGGTGTTTTGGGTGCGTGGGTGAAAGTGGGAGTTGAGATGACTGGAGAAGCAACACTCCTTTGTCTGTATCTTTGTCTACCATTGTTGGCCAGACCTGCACCATTCTTGCAGTCCGAAAGCTGAAAGACCACCTGCCGCAACACTGCAACTTGTGGATCTTGTGAGTGTGTGTATGTATAAGTGTGTGTGTGATCCTTGCACAAGCAATCACACGCCGCCCCCACCAGTTGAGAAGTCCTGATTTTCCTACCTGAACGAACAAGGATGCTTTGGGTTCTTTCATCTCTTCCTTCCTAAAACATCTAAAACTTATTGTCTATTGGTTAGATAGAGTGACTTACTGGAGTTATGCCCGATGAGGGTTAGAGGGTTAGAGGCGTTCCCAGCGCTGGATCTCTGTTTTGAGAGCGCAGAGAAGCAGAGAAGCAGAAAGTACTGGTGTTCGTTTCGATTCGCCTTGGCCGGTGGTGCTTGGCCTTGGCAGTTGGCTTCGTTTCGACATCACCGACTCGGCCATCGGCCCGAAGCCCCGTCAGGACGAGATGCCTGGTGATGGTGAGGAGGATGACCTCATGTACCAGGAGACATGAAAGACATGAAAGACAGCAAACTGGTAGGGGGAGAAGATGGGAGAAGGGGAGATCATGGACCGCATCGGAGTTTGGGAGAAAGGGAAAAGAAAAAACCGATTGGGGTGACGTGAATGGCAGATTTTGCTGGAAGCCTTGGCGGGCTAGGGAGGACAACTTTCTCTGTGGTGTGCCTTGTTGAAAAAAATGATACCAGGCAGACGTTTTGACGTTTTTCATCCCTTTTTCCTTTTTCCTAACCTATCCTGCATATTACAAGGGAAGAGAATTTGAAGAGAAGCTTCCTTCTTATTGGCCCCAATATATAGATCCAACTGTCTACCGCTTTCAGGAGGATGCGCCAAAGCCACCTGAGGATGATGAGAACGATCATCAGGCGCCCAGGGTCCACTGCAGGGACCTTCCGGGACCACCCAGTGAAACCTTGGTGGTTAGGTCCTTGAGATGAGCGTCACCAACAAGATCAAACACGAAGTTTTTCAGGGAGGAGATGAGCAAGCGAGCCAACATGTGGGCCAACATGTACCCTCCCTGGCCAATTCAGTTGGCTCGTCTTTCCTTTCCCGTCCACGAGGGCCCCGGTTGTAGCAGAGGGCTCTGAAGCTTCCATGTCTGGTGGAATGGGAGCGCTCCCATTTTCAGTCGAGAGAGAAGGGCCACAGCACAAATCAAGTCGTACAAGTCCCAGACAGGAGGTTTTTTCTGCACTTCCGGGGACGCTGCTGGACCCTCCCCAACCAACCATGAAGAATCCTCTTCTTCTCTTCTCCCCCACCTGGAACTTCGCTTCGCTTCGAGGCTTCGAATTTGATTTGATCCCAAAAGCCGAAGACGGCGACCATCGGGCCATGACCGTGGCGCCCATCGGTTTGGGATCAGCCCGTGGTGGGACCCGTCCTCGGCTCCGCTGATAGCGTCCGTCCGGAGCGTCGAACTCGCCGGTCACTCGGCCTCCAGGTGCTCCAAGCCAACGTGGACCCCAAGGAGTGGCTCTTGGAGGCACCGGGACTTCGCAGGACTGCGCCGGGAATGCGTGCGCTTAAAGCTG
Organism: Durusdinium trenchii; assembly: GCA_963970005.1. Taxonomy (NCBI): domain Eukaryota; class Dinophyceae; order Suessiales; family Symbiodiniaceae; genus Durusdinium; species Durusdinium trenchii. The sequence continues at coordinate 229,329 of CAXAMN010024694.1, read as the reverse complement.
CGCACGCGAAAAGAGGAGAAGCAGAGCAGCAAAAAGGAGCAGTGGGGCCGGAGGACTCGTCGAAGTAGTTCGTTTTGGGGACTGTGTTGTTTGGGTATATGTGTTGCAAACAAATAGAGGGGACTTCTTGACGAAAGGGTGAGGGATATTCCCTTTTTTTAGTTCCGTTGGCCACTACTTCGAGCTGATGCCCCCTCCTGGAACTGGGCATGGCCGTTTTGCTGCGCCAGGTGGAGCGGGTCTCGTCCCGGCTGAAAGTGCAGATGCCCAACGACTCAAAGGAGTGGAGGCATCGCCCGATTCGTGGAGTCAGCCAGTAGAGAGAGGAGTATGAGATGAGTGGAGAGGGGAGGGGAGGAGAGGGGAGAGGACAGGACAGTGGTCTGGTCATTTTCTTCAGAGATGGATAGCATAGGACTGGGAGAGTGATATCATACTTACTCAACAGTCTTAAATGTGTTTGCAGAGATCTGGTGTTGAGTCGAAGTAGTTCTCGCTGGTGGTACTTGTAGAGTTGAATCATATGTTGCACTTCTTGTCGACACTGAACTCCGCAGCAGGGATTCACCTCTCAAGTCAAGCAATCCAAGCAATATGCACTTGCGGGACATGTCTTGAGTCTTTACAATGGCAATGCATTAGACTTAGATTTGCCTCTATAAAGGTTAAGTATGGTTAAGTCACGTCTTCTTTTTTGGACTTTCCCAAGAACCAACCGAAGAGACGGCCAGGACGCATTTGCAGCAGACCAAGCAGTACAAGCAGGCGAGACGGCCGCGACGCGCCGAGCGGGGTTCGGAAGGGACGAGCTGAGCTGTCTCAGACGCTGAGCGAAACATCACCCTGGAGGAGTTGATGGGGAGAACTGGCCATGAAGATGCATTGAAAGCCTTGAACGGTCCATTTGCATCCATTTGCAGGGCAGTAAAGCTGCATTTCATGGATATCTACAAAAAGCACGTCAGCTGAAGCCCTGTTTATTTAGCCTCTGCTTTGTGAAACCGCTGCTTACCGACGTGGGAATCCACTGCATTTGAACCAGTTGTTAGCACCAAGAGGATGGACCCGGATTTGCCATCCAGGCGACTGATTGGTAGATCGTCTGCCGCATGCCGCATGCCTCCACGTCCTGACACAGCGGAACCCACGTCCTTTTTGTGTTTCGCCGCATGGCAACCGGAGCATTTGGATGAATCGTTGCGGGTTGGTGCATGAATCCCGTGCGGGTCTTTCTGTGGTGCTTTTCGGTGCAGCTGCTTTTCCCACGGCGTTTCGCTCAGGTGATCGAGAACCAGTTTCCAGCATCCAAGGTCGACCCGCCGACGAGTCGTTCGGGTTTGAAGAGTATGAAGCGAGGTCTGGAGTTTTGTTTAACAAGAAGACAAACGGAGCTTTTGTTTAACATTTCGTTCAGGGCCCTGTTTTCAGGCAAGTCATATTTTAGTTTCCTATGGTGGAGAGATTTTGGATCGTAGCCCACAAGTGAGATAGTTTTAGTAGGGGAGACTCGTTTTCTGTCGCATCTGGAGGTGAAAGGATGCACTGGACACCGCAGGATTTCTTCCATCAAAAGCAATTGCTACTATGTATCATCAAAATCCTCACCATGAATAGAATGCGAGAAGTCCTTTGCTTGGGTACGGAAATCTATGATTCCTGCATACATCACTTGAAGCTGAGCAAGAACATACGGTATGTCTCCCCTCCCAAAACGACTCAGTGTCTGCGGCTTTTGCTCTTCAGTGTCCAGGTGCAGCTGGATAAGCTGGTGGCGCAGCTGAGCCAAGCCATGGATCGGATCAAATCCAAAGAGGCCGCATGGCCTGCTGCGAGGGGCGGAGCGTCTTCGGCCGAAGCAGCGCGACCATGGACCGACGGTCTCATCCACCAATCGAACGGACTTCGCACCGATGTGACCAGGCGTTTATCAACACTCAGTTCGACCACCGAGCTGTGGATTATCGACAGCAGCAAGAGGAGCTGACTCAGGCCGCCCCGTCGAGACATGAGGGTCTTTGTCCCATGGCCGGTTCCGCAGAGCGGGCACTTTGCACTTCCAAACAATGGTGTATTTTTTGTTATATATATATATACCCTATATATAGACTATATATGTAAAGTATTGTAAACTTATATAGAACATGGTGCCATCCCCAAATCTTTGCCAGACATGATCAGTCTGGCCCCAATCTTTTCCCTTTTTTGCCGGAGGAAACGACGCGAAACACAAGACACATAGCAGCACCACCAACATGTACTTGTTTTTTGTCTGATGAATGCTGGGTCTCTGCTTGTAATTCCTGTGTTTCTTGACCATAGATTGCCATAGACCTACAGAGTGTCTTTTGTCTACGAGCAACTCTTGATGCTTGTTGAGTCTTTAACCTCTGACCTTGGATCATTTCCTCAGGACCGATTTTCCCTCAGAAAAACCATCAACTGTAACAGAACTTGACCTAGGTGTCCGCCAAAGCCTACATTTTAACATGTTTTGAGGTCATCCTCGAGCAGATTCGACAGGAAAGAACCATTTTTTTGCGGTTGTTTTGGATCGCTCTATCTGTCATCTTCTACTTGCGGAGGTCTCTACATGGCCAAACGATCCATGTCAAGACCAGGAGACCTTGCTTGACCTACCAACCATAAGGTCAAACCAAGAGGAGAGCGCGTGAAGGGGCTCCAGGTGTCAAAACCACCCCATCCCTAAATGATATAAGGCTATCATAGGCTATCCACCGTTGAAATCGATGCCGAGTTCATTCTCATACGTGTTTGTTTCGCAGGTCCAGCAGCAGTACACCGAGCTCAATGAAGTGGCTCCTTGGTGCGATACGACGACGATGACGACCGGCGATGTTGGGATTTCGGCTTCCGGGAGATCGGGGAGACCGAGCAAAGAGTTCGGGCACCGCTTGCGGGTGGGGTCGAAACGGAACGGGCCTATAAGGGTTGAAGGAGGTGTCGGGGGTTTAGGGGTTAAGGAGTTTAGGGTTTGCCGTCCGGGGCATGGCCAAACCCTAAGGGTTTGAAGCGGGGGTTCAGGAGTTTAGGGTTTGGCGCCCTCCGATCCTCGGCCGGGGGTAAGTGCGCCCGGTTGGTGCGGGTAGACTCCCTCATCCAGGTGATGAAAGAGCGGGTTGGGCGTTTTGGTTTTCTTCCGGTCGCACAAGGGTGACCGACTCCGTTTCGAGGCTTTCATCATCGTGATGAACGAGATAGACACGTGTTCCGCCCAAAAAGTCAAGGGGCCCTTATGTTTTTCATCTTCTCGATGTGGGGTCATCCCCAAACAGCCCAAGATTCGCAAGGTGGTGAATCATGACTCTTGACCTCATAGTCAGCGGAGAAAAAACCATGGGACACTTGTTCATGGCGATTCTCGCTGCATGAATATTGTTGGGATGGGGCCTTTTGGGCGGGATTGGGAGATGTGGGCAAAGGTCATGAACTTGCAGATTGAGCTTAAAAATGTGAGTGAAGAGCTCGATGTGGTGAAAAACGAGATGGAGGAGACAGGGCTTGAGCTTCAAAAAAGAGGCATCCGAGCATTGCATGATCTCAAATTCTGTCGGTTGGCACGCGGCTTCCTGTCAATGACGCACAGGTGAATGTCACGCAAGTGCTAGATCTGACTTGGCTTGAATGCACCCTACTGGTCACTGGTCCTCTTTCTTGAATGAACACTTCCCCAACAAAACCATGGCCTTCGTCTTCGGTTCAAGACCATTCCCGTGTGCCTTTCACCCGGCCGGCAACGATCCTTTGGCTGACCGAAACTGCTCTGTTGCATATTTTGAAAACAAACACTGTGGAGTGTGGTCACATTACCAGAACCCATGGGAGTTGGAGGGTTTTCACCTCTTTTTGGGGCTATTGATAGACATCCCAAACAGCGTGTCCTGGCTCCCAGGCTCGAAAAAGACCGGTGCTTAAGGCTGGGTTTGATCAACCCCCACGGTGAGTCGTCCAGGAGAAGTCCTCTACGGTGACCGACACCACCCCGATCGTCAAGATGAAGGTGGGCTGTCACCCGGCCGGTGACGCACCACGGCCGGTGACCACCGGTCTCGGGGGTCAAAGCGGCAGGGGTCAAAGCCGGCGACGGGACCCATGGTTTGCATGGTCTGCGACATCTCCCGACGTCGTGATGTGTCTGGACATCGAGGTCTCGATGTCGTCGCCGCGTCGTGTGTCTGGTTCATCGAACTGGCAGGAGGTCTACGAGCCTGGAAGATGGCCCACCTCGTCCGACGGTGACGCCGTTCGATGTGTCTCGAAGTCGACTCTTCCGGACGGCCAGGATGCCTTCAAACGACTCAGGGCGGACACGCGGCAGCTGGAGGCCGGAGTATAGGGATGGAAGCGGTTGGTAGGGACTCACAAGCCTGGCAATCACCTTTCATGCAGGTGGCCTTGCGCAAGTGGATGACCATCATGCTTATAATTGCTTATATAATTCGTGACGTTCTATTCTATGGTAGTAGTGTTGTGTTTGTTGATCCGTTTCGGAGACACGGCAGCAGACCAAAGAGCAGCGGTTGAGCCGCTTTTCCTTCACTAAAGCCGCTTGAGGTGCGAATTGGTGTGGTGAGCCACACTCTGATGCAGGTGCGCGACAGGAAGCTTTGCTTATGTGGACGGTCGTCGAAAGAAACGGATCCAATCCAAGAGTATCGTGGATGGTTTTTGAGGTCGCCCGTGGTCCTTGGTCCTTTTCATTGGGTTTTGGGGTCAGCTATTGTCCGGATCTTGCTGACCTAGTCAAGACTCTCATGTAGGACGAAGACAGTTAGACGCTCACAGGCCTTGGTGAGCTCCTCAGCTCCTAATGTCAATCCGCATCGACTGAGTTCTTTCAGGAAGTTGACCATTCTACAAGCCACGGCTGATTTTCGTCGAGCTTTTGGTAGATTCGACCAGTCTCCGAAGACCAATTCTGGGCTGCCAAACACGGAAGACTCACAGGAAAGAACTCATCCATCTTGGCACAGGATGCCGTCCATCAATAGTCGATTCAAATAGTGAGACCTGCCAAAGACCCCGTGGAAGAAGGAATATATGACATATGACATATGTACAAACGCCCCCAGTTTTTAAGATGCACACTGAGGTTTTTGTCCTGTAGTGTTTCGGCTTAAGTCGTGGCCACGGTGCATGTCCTGCACTGGCTGTCACTTCTGGACAGGGAAGCCAACCAGCTGTCCTAGTTGCCGGACTCTTTGCCGCATCCAGAACCTGTTCCGGGCTGGCGGCTTTCTACGTGGGCAGGAGGAAGCGGTGATCCAGATCCTTCGTTCCGCGAGTGGTGCTATTGAGGATTTGTCGGAACTGGCGATACCCGCCCTCAAGAAGGAGAAGTTGGAATCGAATCCTCCGGGGTTCGACAATTCGGAGCAAGGGGGATCATCCTCAGCCCCGTCAGGCTCTGGTTGCGGGAAGCCATCAGAGGCTCCTGTTGCACCTGTTGAGCAGAAGGTGGACGAGGAGGAGAAGTCGGAGCCGGACAAGCCGCCTGGTGACTTTGGAGTGCGTGCAAAGGAGGAGCACACCGAAGAGAAGGACCCAGTCGAGTTAGTGAAGGCTGAGTCTCAGGACGTGGAGATTGAAGGAGTTGAAGGAGTCAAGAAGAAGAAACGGAGGAAGAAGCACGTGAGTGGAACCTCCACGAAGCGTGAGAAGAAGAGGACAAGGAGGCCCGAGAAGCCTGCTGAGGAGGAACGCGGTGCTGGGAGCACTGGAGCAACTCTTCAAGATCCAACTGCCACCACCGAGGAGAAGGACCAGTTGGTTGCAGAGCAGCCCCAGAAGTGTGAGTTGAAGCCGGCTCCCAAGGGGAGCGTTGCAAAGCACTTTAAGCATTGCGACCTTCCACCACCGCCACCGGCGCCCAAGCGCCCGAGAAGCCCAGACTATCCACCGCCAGATCACCGAGACCGTCGTGAGCAGCGTGGACAGCAGAGGCATTGGCGTGAGAGGTCACGATCCCTTGCACGAGCTCCGCAGCGGAAGCGAGGCACAAAGGGGGTCAAGCATCGTGAGCGGGGCCGTTACTGGCCCTACCAGAGAAGGTAGAAGCCATGGCTCCAAAAGCAAAGGTGAGGGCAAAGGCGAAAGCCAAAGCACTGGCCAAGGCAAAGGCAGGTGCTATGAGAAGGTTGGGCGCTATGCGAGTTCATCCTCGAGGAGCTGCAAGGAGGCCAGCCGCAGCCCCATTCGTCGGAGGAGCTCCTGGGCCGCGGGAGCTGTGGCGAGCAGGTCAGTTGTTGAAGGCAAGCGACATCCCCGTGGACGAGTTGGCCAAGGGCATCGAGGTGATTGCAGAGGAGGTGAGCTACTTTGGCGCCCCAGGTCGAGTAGCCGGAGTGATCACGGGGTTGGAGGTGGAGAGAGATGCCACCCACGTTTTGCTTCGGGCCACTGGGACCGATTCGGAGACGTTGCTTCGCCAGTGCAGTGGCCATCCCAAAGGGGTTCTCCGACTCCATCTTTGCCCCGAAGGCTGTGCCGGGGATCGCGTGTCCGAGAACCTGGTTCACGGGCTCAAGCACGACAGAGCACATGGTGGGGATCGCAAGGCTTCAAAGGAGAGCCATCGAGGGTCCAAGGACAAGAAGAAAGAGAAGAAGAGAGGTCGAAGCCCCAAAAAGAAGAAGAAGGAGAAGAGGTCGCGCGATCGCTCAAGAAGTCGGAGGAAGAAGGCAAAGGAAGAGCGGCCCAAGAAGGAGGTTGTGGAGAAGGACAGCAGCAGCAGCTCGAGCTCGGGCATTCGCTTGGATGGTCGGAGGCTGCGTGGGGCCTCTGTCAAATCCCCTCAGGCTCTCTTTGCGGGAACGGGGTTGGGCTTCAAGGACAAGGTGCGTCGCCGAGTTGCTCGCCGGGCCAAGCGGTTGTTTCGGCGGAAAAAGACAGATGGGAGCGGGAGCACCGGCAGCCGGAGCTCCTCGGGCAGCAAAGAGGAGGACTTCGACCAGGACGAAGGGTTCTTCGGCGGAGAACTGCCCAGGAGCGTTGGCGGCTCGCTCTTTGACATCGATGCGCAAGGCATTGTTGGAGAGTTCCGGCCTGGAGGACCACTCGAACATTCTCAGTCCCACCGCCATGAAGTACTTCAGGCAGGAACTACAACGGAAAACAAGTGGCCCAGTTGGACGAGAGCTGATGACGCTCTCGAGCTCCGTCGATCTTCTTCTTCGAGGTCGAGTTGCACAAGCGGTCGACGTCATGCTCCAGAGAGTCAAGTCGGTGGAGGCGACAATCGCCGGCTCCCACTGGTCTGTATCCCAACGTCTCGAGATACCGCCCCTCGACGCCCAGTTGATAGCTCCAAGAGAGGAGATCATTACAGCGCAAAAAGCAGCTGCAATCGACGCTCGATCCAAGTTCCTGGCATCACAGCCGGATGGGCGTGGGAAGTCAGAAGGAGGCGGCAAGAGCAAGGAGCAGGGATATCAGGAGTGGAGGACCGACCGCGACAAGGGGAAGAGCAAGGGCTCTGGCCGCAAGGGGAAGGACTTCAAGAAGACCGATTGATGATGGGTGACTATGAAGGCACTGAGGTGGCCGATGACCACTTTGGTCCGGTGCCGTTGGAGAGAGAGTTTGAAGAGATGTTACAGCCAGCTGGGGGTGTAGTGCCTCAGGCTGATGAGATGGCCCCGTCGGCCGTCTAATTTCCACCAGCTTTCCGCCTCAGCCACCGGCCTTTGAAGGATCCATGGTGGGAGGTGTAGCATCCGCAGAGCAGAGACCGCACGCGGAAAAAAGTACGCCTGGATTTCGATTCTCGGACGAGTCGGTTTCAGGGATGGGTTCATTTTTAGTGCAGCGGCTTTTGGAGGTGTTACCACTTCGCAGCAAGCTCACGGGTAGGGACTCGACTTCCGCCATGTTGCCCCTACCTACCTCCAAGGATGTCCTTTTGCACTTGTGGCCCGAAACCCCGGAGGTTATTCTCATGTGGGTCCTTGCCGTCTGTCTGTCGCTGAACTCAATTTGGGGAGGTTCACTTCACTCAGATAAACAACCCAGGTGCAGTGCGAGGCCTTGAACTTCATTCGAAGAGACGTGGAACGGTTTTGTCAGCTTGACCTCAAGATGGTGGGCATTGATTGGAGGCAGTTCTTCTCGGTAAGAGGTGTAGATTACAAGGGCGATGAAGTCCGGTTGCAAAGCGGGTCGCCTGGCCCAACATTGCACCTGCTCTTCCAAAGGAGATTGGTGTTGTCCCCCTTGAGGAGGTGTGCACTCTTGGTTGTCGTAAGTATGTGTGCTCTTTCGATAGCTTCCTCAAGCCCCGGGAGCAATGGGGAAAGATCACGCAACCCAAGGTAATGGTAGACGACCATGACTGGCCGCAGTTGGTTTCAGGACTTGTCGAAGCTGGAGTTTGCACGCCCATTGAGGAGGAGATGGTGTTCCATAGCGGGGAGGCGCCTTTGCTGAACGGAATGTTTGGGGTCTCGAAGGAGGAGTGGACTCCTGACGGAACTGAGATTTGTCGACTCATCATGAACCTCATCCCTCTCAACGCAATCTGTGAACCAGTTTCTGGAGATGTTGACACGCTACCTTCATGGGGAATGATGAACCCTTTCTTCCTCCAGCCGGGGGAGAATCTCCTGGTTTCATCTGAAGATGTGAAGTGTTTTTTCTATACCATGAAGGTACCAACTGAGTGGGTTAAGTTCCTCGCCTTCAACAAGTTGGTTCCAGACGTGTGCTTGCCCCAGCACATGAAAGGACAGTCGGTCTACCTTGCTTCTAGAGTTTTACCCATGGGGTTTTTGAACTCGGTCAGCCTTGCCCAGAATGTGCATCGCAATCTGGTCCAGTGGTCTTTGCATGAGGGTACAGTTGTTCACGCGGAGTCGGCGGAGTTGCGGAAGGATCGTTCTTTCACTGTGGCTGACCCGGCATGGCGGGTAAACCTTGACAACTATGATCTGCTGGAAAAGGTTCGTAGCGCTGGTATGTGTGAACTGGAGGGTACTGCCTCCCATTGCGTCTTGGCGTTGCGGGAGGAGTATGCAAGGTGGCAGGTCCCGAGGAACGAGAAGAAGTCGGTGCAGCGGTCCATGCACTGTGAGTTGCAAGGGGCTACCATTGATGGGGAGATAGGCGTTGCTTTTCCCAAGGAGGCCAAACTTGGCAAGTATTTCAGCATGGCGCTCAAGCTTGTACAGCAGCCGGTGGTCAGCCAGAAGCAGGTGCAGGTTGTTTGTGGAGGCCTGGTGTACTTTGCAATGTTCCAGCGCCCAACCTTGGGCAGTCTTAACGCTGTGTGGCAGTTGATCGAAAGCTTCAACCTTGAGGGACCACAGTACCGACCCATGCCCGATGAGTGTCGCTTGGAGATCGTGAGGTTCCTTGGTTTGCTTCCTCTCATTAGGCTGAACTTCCGGTTGGACGTGGACAGGATTGTAACTTGCAGTGACGCCTCCATGACAGGTGGTGGTGTCTGCTGTTCTCAGGGGCTGACTGCGGTAGGGCACCTAGCAGCCAAAGGGGAACTACGGGGGCGCCTTCCAAGCACAGGTGCGGAGCACTCGGTGCTCTTGATTGGGCTCTTCGACGGGATCGGAGCCCTGCGTGTTGCTATGGACCTGCAGGACACCTCAGTGTTGGGGTACATATCAGTTGAGAGCAATCCCGCAGCACGTCGTGTCGTCGAGTCGCACTACCCTGGTGTTGAGCACGTGGAGGACATCGCCATGGTCACGCCGGAGTTGATCAGGTCGTGGAGCCTGAAGTACTCCCAGGCCAGCTTGGTGCTAGCGGGAGCTGGTCCCCCTTGTCAGGGAGTATCAGGACTCAACTCTGACCGTCGTGGTGCATTGAAAGATGAGCGATCTTGTTTGTTCGTACATGTCGCTAGGATCAGGGATGAGCTGCGTGGTCACTTCACCTGGTCGCCAGTACATGTTCTCATGGAAAATGTAAGTTCTATGGATAGGGCGGATCGCGACATCATGAGTCAGAGCTTCGGAGACGAGCCCGTTTGCATTGATGCAGGGGGGATGACATGGTGTCATCGACCTCGTTTGTATTGGACAACGTGGGAGTTGCAAGAAGCTATCGGAGCCACATGTGACAAGGACAGCTGCCCACGTACCTGGCATCTGTCGGCGTCACAGGAGATTGGAGAAGTGTTGACCCCGGGCTGGAGCAAGGCTGCTCCTGATAAGCCTTTCCCCACATTTACTACATCACGGCCATCGACGGTACCTGGACGCAAGCCAGCAGGGCTAGGGCAATGTCGGGAGCATGAGGTGTCACGGTGGCAAGCTGACCTACATCGGTTCCCGCCTTACCAATACCAGGACGTCCACACCGTGGTCAACAGGAAAGGTGAGCGTCGTTTGCCTTGCATCCGTGAGCGGGAGCTCATGATGGGGTTCCCTCTCAATTATACTGCCAACTGCGCCCCGAAGGCTGAACGCAAGCAGGTCACGACAGTGGACACACGGCTTACATTGATTGGCAATAGCTGGAATGTGCCTGTCGTTGCATGGCTGATTAATCAGCTCCTGCACCCCTTAGGATTTGCTCCCTCACTTGGACCTCAGGAGAAAGTGGAGCGATGTCGGCCGGGAGCTGCAGCCTCGATCCAAACCCGTTTGACCAGGTTGCCAAGTCGACTACCTCGTGGGCGCTTCGGATCGGAATTGTGTTTGGCACGTAAGCTCAGCAACCTCATTAGCATGAAGGGGGAAGATATCCTGCTCAGCACGCCGTCAACTCAGCTTGCCCGTTACCATCGTTTGCGTGCCTCAGTGCCAGCATCACTTTGGAAGTGGAAAGTTGTTAGTGGTTGGCGGTGGACGCGTGGCAAGGAGCACATTAACTGCCTTGAGATGCGAGCAATCCTCAATGCCCTACGTTGGCGCCTCGAGCATCAGCAACACCTAGGATGTCGCATGGTGCATCTGACAGTAGCTTGGTATGTTTGCATGCCCTCACCAGGGGGCGGACCAGTTCTCGGAAACTCCGATCCACTATTTCACGGATTAACGCTCTTCTGCTGTGTGGCAATGCCCAGATGATCTGGGCTTATGTAGCTACAGATAGCAACCCCGCCGATAAGCCCTCGCGTTGGGGAAGGCGGATCCGCACCAAGTACCGGAATGCCTAAGCGCATTCTTGAAGCAGCTACACCAGAGGAGCGTGGAAAAGTGAGAAGAGGATTGGGAACTTTAAGAGAACTGACAGTACAACCAAGCACTCGTAAGCGCTATGACAAGGCGCTCCAGCAAATTTTTGCATTCCTCAAGCATGAAGGACTTGACCCTCCGACGAGTCGAGCCAGAATGGACCCCATTTTTTGTGACTATTTGGAAGAGCTCTGGGCCACTGGAAAAGGCCGCGCGCAGGCCTGTGATACGCTCGCTGGACTGCAAGACAGCCAACCCAGCCTTAGGCATCATTTGCCGGGAGCTTGGAGGCTCCTGCGTACACGCAAGCAAATGAGATACCGTCTCGGGCGCCTCCACTGCCTGAACATATTGTTTGGGCTATGGCAGGCTGGGCACTTTTCCACCAGTGGACCTCTTTCGCGCTTTCCCTTTTAATTGGATTTTATTCAATGTTGAGGACAGGAGAAATCCTAGGATTGAAGTCCTCTCACATCCAATGTGGCGATGGCCAACTGCAAGCGCTCATTTCATTAGGCCTCACAAAGGGAGGCAAGAGACATGGCGCCGCAGAGAGCGTTGTCCTTGGCTATGAGCCTGTTGTGAAGTTCTTACGTGCCTGGAAGGCCTTTTGTTCTCCCGCTACCTCCCTAACCCCTTCTCCAGCCAAATGGCGAGCCCTATTTAATTCTTGCCTCGAACGACTGGGGAAAGGGCAAGAAGAAGTCCATGAAAGCCAGGAAAAAATGAGGAGT
>CAXAMN010024694.1:164837-217435 GCA_963970005.1 Durusdinium trenchii | reverse complement strand
GACAAAATCGCTGCGAAGTGGACAAAAGAAGCAGTCCGTGCATCTTTATATATATATATAAATAGACCATTATAGACCCACACCCATTGGTTGGGGGTCTTGTATTAAGAGACACACCCAGTCTGTGGCTGAGTCTCTCATCGCCATGACCATGTTTCGTCGGTCCATCTCCCCGCCAGGCGAAGCTGCGGCAGAGGCCCAATGAGGAGAGCCAAAGTGGACAGGAATGTAGCCTGCTGGAAGGCAATCCCCAGGTTGCCTGAACAGCCACACTTTGATGGGTCATTGATGTTGGCCGTGCTGGCTTTTCTGGTCCACCTTTGCCCTGTACTTTCTGGCCCTGGTCGAATCGCAGGAAGTCTCCTGCAAGATCCTGCGGGGCGGGTAGTTTCTCTCCACATTGTCTGAACTTGAAGCTTCGGTAAAGGTTGAGCCTCCATCTTCCGCTCAAAGATCGCTCAAAGGGTGCACGGGATGGCACTGTAAAGGAGAGGGGGGGTGGCCGACCATGATCATCCCTAATGATGGTACCATAGATGCCATACATGTCCATTGCTCATATGGGAAGTTTATCATGGCACCTCACCTCACCCAACCATGGGTTCGGTTGACCTTGCTGATAGATGATAGAGGAATCTTTTCATTTTCAGGTGTCAACCAGGGTCATCTCAACTCTTCTTCTCCGACAGCTTCTTCGAACGAAACAAGGACCGCAAGCGTGGGGTCTACGGGGACTCCAGAGCCACGGAGGAGGATCAGTGCGACCGGAGTGGGACCCAATTCGGTGTAAGAGCGCACCAAGAAGGTCGGTCGGTGTGGTGAACACTTTGGACCGCGGAGCTTCACCACACGCGGAGAAAACATCGAAAGGATCGTACGTGTTGCAATTCGGTTGCAGACACCCTCAGCCTCAAGAGCCGCACCGGGGGCACCAGGTACGATGAGCAGGATCCGTAATAATTCGCTGACTGCGACTTCAGTCGGTCAATGCTCCAAGTAAATGCCGCCGTCTCAGGCAGGCAAAGGCAGGTGATTTTTTGCAGAACAGAACCTTTGGGAAGAAGCGTCTTAAAGGATGCCTTCAACATCCTTCCATCATAGAGTTCAACATCCCTAGTTACTGACAGATTGAGTTCCTTTTCCTTTTGCAAGTCCACAACACTGCTCCATGAAGATGGACCCTGCCATGACGACAAGCCAAGAATGTGTACAGTAGGTGCGCCTGGGTACCCCAAAATGCGAAGGGCGCCTGTTTTCAGCGCATGTCTCACGAATTCAGGCCGAAATCTTAGCAAGAGCACGAGGAACTAGAGAAAGAACATCAAGAAGCATACTCATCAGAAACCATGAGCATGAAAGCAACGTATGGCAGGAGTTACAAGGCTGTGTGGCTTTGTTCAACTGAGATTGTATAGGAAGGTGTCGAACGTCGCACCTGTTTACTGTTTGTAACTCCTGGGCTAATCGAGACTCTGGTTGTTTGCAGCCCAATCAGGGCCCTGTAGTTCGTCCCTTGCCACGGAAGTTGGTGCTGACTTCCAGGATCTCAACATGAGAGGAAAAAAGTGTGGATGAGTTGATGCAGGTGTGGCTCAAAAGCTCGGCTCAAAAGCTCTGAAGGCAGCTGCAGCTTGAAATGGTGCCTCCCAATGGATAGAACTCTTTAGCAGTATGAAATGAAGGGGATTCACTTTCTATTTGGGATCACTGTTTAACATTAAAATATATACATAAATGTAATATATATATATATATTGGATAGTTCTGCAATGTTCACCTATAGACTGGTTGGGGTGGTGTGTTTGTTTCATGGCCCACAAGCAATGTACCCATTGCTTGCAGTGTCCTGAGCGTCCCATTTTCCACCCAAGAGCGCGGAGACATATAGAAACCGGGCAGCTGAAGAGGCGTTGGGTCTTGTACGAAAGTCAATGACCAAACAAAACAGTTGGTGCACTAGCCTTCCAAGACCATTTCAAGGCAGAGTTTGTTTGATAGCCTAAGATCTGGAGTAAAGGAATACGTACATGTTAGGAACAAACAGCCATTTCAAAGGTTGTTTTAATCCGGTTTGGACGCCACCGCACCGGCAACTGATGCCCCTGCAGCCCATTTTTGTGAGAAGCATCCATCCTCCCTTGCACTTACTTGCCCTCGCTTCCAGGCATGAAGGGGGGTAGTGAAGCGGCTTCAACTGATAGGGTAGTCTCCAGGTGAGGAGGACTCCTAAGATCAACCCAGGTCGGATCAAACTGGGATCAAACTGGGATCAACTGGTCGGATCAAACCTAAGGACAACTCAAGCTGTGCCACGAAGCAAGAACGACCATGTCCATCCATCCATGGCCTCCATCCATGGCCACCGACCCACCTTGTAGGGACGGCTTTCGAGACTTCTCGGGATTTGGTGCCGGAGGAGATGGGATTGGGCCTTGACCGGTCTTCTTCGGTTTGTCAGGGATTTATGTACAAAGGTTAAACCGGTAGTCAGCAGCACATCTAAGAACAGGCAAGGTAGAAAGGGCGTGTCCCACCCTGGAAGTTCACCGGACTCACCAGGGGTCATCGGAGTCCGTGCGCTCCGGGAGGAAGACATGGCCCTCAGCGAGTTTCTCGAGGACGGGATGGGGTGGGTGGAGTGGAGTGGTGCAGTTCCACGGAAATAGATGGGTGGTGAAGTGGTGAAGTGGCGAGAACAAAAAACAGCCACGGGTGTTTGGGTGGGGTGTTGTAGGTTCTGAGGAAGTCTGCAAAAGGAATCAGCCGGTTTTGGGTTCAGAAGTGTATTGAACATAGTCATGAGAGGGGTTGAAGCACCCGTGGCTGGGTGCTTCAGCTTGGGTCTCAAACCTCGTGGCCCCGTTCCCATTCGTATCCGTGACTTGGAGTCTGGCGCCGGCGCGGGGATGGTGCACATGGTCATGCTCAGTCTCTCTTCCAGACGAAAGGTACCATGGACCATGGGAAAAAGGGGCAACCCGCCCATCCTCTGAACTTCGGTCTGACCTTGCCCCTAAAACCTAAAAACCCAAGAGAACCACTCATGGCTGCAACTCGGTCTGGCTGCACCGAGCCGTGCGGACAACACCGGACGCGACCACCTCTCCGTGGCGGGTGGGGTCGAAGTCGGTGTCTTGGAAGGCCTTGGTCCGCGGCCTCAACGGCGAACTTCCAGAGGGCTATGGGTACAAGGCAGCGCTCATGAATCGAAGGTGAGTCGAAAAAGGGATATGCCTACGAACGACCGAAGGGAAACCGAAGATCTACATTCATTGGCCAGAGGTTTGACCATTTTGACCTGGCTGTTGGTCGGAGGCACTCAACCCAATGTGTTCAGTAGCGGTTGATTTGCGGAGTATTCTGTCCTTTGGTGCAGGATCTCCCTTTGAGCTCCGACTCAAACCAAACCCTTCTCTGGATGGTGATGCGTGGGTGAGAAATGACCAGCATCCTGCCAAGCTTCGGAATGTTCGAGGTGTTTGAGGCTGATGTAGGCCGCTCCAAGGCCGACCTTTGACGGAGATGGGAGGAATTTCCACCAGACTGTTGGAGCCCCTCTGTTTGGGAGGGGAAGGCGATGGCGATTCGCCCACCCGGTTTCACGAGGGCGAAAACCACCGAAGCAGAAAGGCAACCGCTACACAAAGTGGCCATGAAGCCCAACACGGCCAGAGCCGAAGCCAGGAGTATTTTGTAGGCAAGACTCAGAAGGGCATTTTTGGTATGTTCTTGTTGAAGAGCGGCCTCCATCCCCTTCAACCAACTTCTGTTGCTTCATCTCCGAGACAAAAGCGGGGCACGAACGATTTGGCCGGACTTTTTGCTTTCTGTGCCAAAGATCTGAGGCGGACACAGAGCTCGGCATTGGATACTGGATGGAGGTGCCTGTGGTCTGTGGCTTGGGGATTCCGGTCGAACCCGCAGTGAGGCCTATTCACAAGGACATTGACCATTGTTCTGAACGATCTCACTGCTTTGAATCGTTTTGTAGTCTGCAGAATTCTGCAGGTGCATTGACAAGACATCAAGACATCCTTCGATGGGGTAGGAAGCTACCTTTTTCATCCTTTTAAATCCTTTTACGGGGTCTGCCCGCTTTGGGCTTCCAAAGAAGATGCGGCCGGCGTGACAACCGCTTGTCGCTTGTCCAGATCAAGACTGGCTGCAAAGTCGTGGAGAAACCCGTCATCGTTCCAAGTGGCCTGTCGGGCCCTCACGTTTTCGCCACGTTCACCTTGACACCGTTTCACCTTGTTGCACCGTTTTGGAGGTGATTGTTAGCGTAAAGCTTCCTTGACAGTTTTGATGGAACTGTTATGAAAACTCTGGTATTGCTAAATACAGCACTGTGCTTTGCTGAGGGACCATCATCAAGGATATCGAATCCTTTATGCCTACTGCGGCAAGGACCTGGTTTGGGAAGATTGCTGACCCCGTGCTTCAGCAGCGCATTGGCAAACAAGTGCAGATGGGTCAAATATGCAGACAGCATCGGCAGCCATGAAATCCAACCGTTTTTGGCGGGTTGGTAGTACAGGGAGCTGCAAAGATTTGGGCATGAGGCCAGGAGATGCCTGCTCCGATGTGACAGAACCCTTTGAATGAGCACATGAGATGGTTGGAACAGTACTTTGTCAGCCACGATACAAGACCTGCCCTGACTTGGTTCGGTCTCCATTTCTCCATTCTTTGGGGATGGTCTTCTCTCCAAACATGTAATTTTACAGGCAGTTTTGTTTCCTCAGCATGAAATCCCACTTGCAGAAGATCGTGATTCCTCGACCTCCATCTTCCTGCCCTTCTTCCGAACGACCGGGTCTCCTGTGTGGACGGCAGTCTGGAATGAAGGTTCTTTCGGGAGGAGATACAGTTGAGAGATTCCTGACAATGAGCAGTTTGTGATTTGGACCATTCTGAGTGATAGAAAAGAGAACTTGGCTACACTTCGGCAGGAGGGTGTGGAATCGCTGTTGGAGGGTGCTTTGCCGCCCATGCTGCCAGCCACCGCGAAGGTGCGGGTGTGCGGGCACGCGCTCGGCGCTGTCCGACCGTTATGAGAACAGGCGGAGCGATTTGAAGCGGGGGTCAATGGAAGATGCCTATGCCTGGTGCCTTTGGTAGACATTATGACACAGTCGCGAGAGATTTGGTAGACGGATTGTTTGCGAGCTGATTTTTGGTGCGCAAAAGCCCGGTCCGCAAACATTTCTCCTTGCCAAACTTCATGATCCGTCCTGGGCAATCCTGCGAAACAAGACTCACCAATTCACCCACGACTTAGAGAGTCTCCTCCAGATTTGAGGAGTCCCACCTTCTTCCCACCCAAATCGCTATCGCCATGCTCCAAATCGCCATGTTTCGTACAGCACAGGAGCCGAAGGAGTTTGCCACCCTGGAGGCCATCGCGGAGAACTTTGGCGCCAAGGATCCAAAGGCACGAGGTACGTCCGCTGACGGGCCGGAAAAAGGACCAGGAGGTGGTGGGTTGTCCTGTGGGGAGTTGAAAGGGGGGGGTGAGTGAGTGATCGATTGTGGATGAGGTGATCGACTGAAGATGAAAACTGGTGGTTTCCTCTTGTGGATGCAACGTCCTGCAGTCATCCGCAGTCGCTTGAGTGATGGCCAACTTCTGGTCAAGGCTGCAGAGGCTCAAGTTCTTGAACAACTTCTGAAAAGGACCACAGCAAACAACATGGGCACATTTGGTGACCCAAAAGGACCCACATCACGCTGGTGATTCACCAACTTCCACCCTCCCAGCAGCCTGTTCGCACCTGCCCTCCCCCAGTGTCGGAACCCATAGCAATGCCGCGCACCACCTCGCGCGCAAACGCACTGCGCGCCGGGACCGGCCCGCGCATCTTTTCGCTCCTCCTGGTTCTTGGAGTGGGTCTTGCATACAGCGGCCTCGTGGCTTTTTGCTCATTCCAACCCAGCCAGGCTCAAGGGGCCCGAATTTCTCGGAGGGCCGAGGGAAGTGGCACGACGCTTGAGAAGCCCAAGGCCGGCAGCGAGTGGCGCCTGGGCGTGGGCCGCGCCATCGACGTGCTGCGGCGCGACGTGGCGGGCCTCTTCAGCCGAAAGCGCTACACGCCGGACTTCTCCATCTACAGCCCCGACATCGATCCTGGGACCTGTCAAGAAAACGCCCCGGTTTCGAGCGAAGAAAACGCCTTCGTGTTTCAGAGAGGAAGGGAAGAAAAAGAGAAAGACACTCCGTGAAATGTCACATGGAAGCTGAACACCCAGCCATTTGTGTTCAGCCATGCCATCCACCTGCATGGGGAGTGGTGTTCGTAGGTTTGCTTTTTCTAAAATTAGCTATATATTCTTAAAACATGAATCTACAGCATCTCCTTTTCATCCCATTTTCCGTGTCTGAGCCCATTCCGAGGAAGTCACAGATGCCAGGCTTCCTAGCTTCAAGATCAAAGGCCTCGCCAGCTACCAGCAGGTGCTTTCCACACTGCAGTGGTCGGTGCGCACGGCCTGCGACCGAAGTAACTTGGAGATCACCTCGATGACCCCACCGGTGAACAACGACATGTACCTCAGATGGCGCCTTACCCTGGTCTTCAAGGAGAGGTGGTGCCGAAAAGAATCGGAGCTGTGGGGACAAACGGGTTGTTTTTGCCCTTCCGGTGGTTTCACCTCTCCAGAAGACGCATGAATTCAAGTCGACGTGCCGAAGGGATGCGGTGGATGTGCGTCCTTCAGGACGTGCGTTCCATGCTTGGCATTGGCCATTCCTCCGGTGCCGAAGTGCCTTTCATCGTCGAAGGCTACTCGCGCTATGAGTTTGACCCATGGTCGGCCGCCATCGTCAAGCACACCATCGATATCACCAATCCGCCGATGCTCACGCTATTTCGAAGCTTTTCCATTTTTTTTGGGAGAATGTCCAACATTTTGCCCCTGGAACCATGATCCCAGGTGTTCGCATACATTAAGAACCACTCGAAAGATCTGGAAAGAGGTTTATCCTTTATTATCGCCGTCGCTGATTTTTCCGTCGTCGTCCTCGTCGTCGTCGCGTCGTCCTGAGGATGTATTTGTCGGACTTGATGGCTTCCTATGCATCTCCCTCCTGGCTCACTGTCAGTCCTCAGCTTGGCATGCCAAGTCTCAGCGCTTGGCCGGCCACTGCGACCACTGCGTCTGGCTCGCACACCGGAGCCGCCTTGCTCACCGGTGGCAGCGCTGTGGCGGGGACGATGGGGACGGGCCGGAACGTGAGTGGGTTGGCACGGAGAGCTGGTGGGATGTTCCCAGGTTTTCCCCAAGGCTGTGAGGATGATTTCGAGTGCAATGATGGGAAGGCCAACTTTCCGCTCCAGTGCTGTGAGATGCCCTTGTTGGGCAAGTTTTGTTGCGAGCCGCCAGATGACTTTGCTACGGGCGTTCCCAATGAAATGCCTGCCTATGTGCCGCTGCCCGTGCCAGTGGACCCTCTGGACCAGTGAGTCTGGGGAGGAACGTCAGTGGAGGCGCTGCTCCTTTTGGATTCGAACACCTTGTAAAACTTCTTTCGCTTGGGTTTGGATCGAACTTCGATCCGGTCTTGGACAAAACATGGAAAGAACAACTTGTCTTTGAAGTTTTCCCTTTGGTGTCTGAAAGGTATAGCTCTCACCTTGCAAGATTTTCACGTGGACGAAGCAGCTGAGTATCCGCGCCATGGAATTCAGACTCAGGCTGGTGGGATGGACATGGATAAACAGTTCCTCCCAAAGCGCCAGGACAGGTCCTGCCACTTGGGATCCCCAAGCAGGGCAGGTGAAGATTCTTACTGTAAGAATATCGTTTGCTGGGATTTAGGCTCTATTACATGTCTTTGAGCGTCCATCACTGCAGCCGTCACTGCCGATCGCTCCGATCGCCCCGGTCCTCCGGTGTCCAGGTGAAGCTGAGAGTTGGCCTCGCCGAGTTGGCAGGTTTCGGCTCGACCGCCCTTTGACGCGTCGGATGCCGCTCCGAGATCGGATCTCGGACAGGAGCCCTTTCGCACAGGTGCGGCCTTCGAAGTGAGCGGGGTCTTTCAGAGCGGACACCCGTTATGATGCTTTTTAGGGCTCTCATCGGGATTCTTTTTTGGGGCAAACAGGTGTACCTGAAAACTCGATAGAATTTGTGGCCAGAGGTCTTTGAAGGCCGCACTCCTGGGCCAGTTCAGTTCCGCCCGCGAGCATCACGTACGATTTCTCCTGCACAGCTCACGTCGTATCTGCGTCGGTCTCTCCGGGCGTCGTTTTTGGTGGGGCCATCGGACCTGAAAGTATCCGTTGGGAAGCAATCGAGGCGCTTTTTTCGGATTGAACAGGAGCGAAAGATGTTGAAAGGCCACCAAGGTGATCAACAAGAAGTGAACAACATAGGAAAAACTTCACTTTGGGGCTTTGCGGGTTTTTGTTGTCTCTGGAGCATCCTTCTAGGAGGCAAAGGTTCGCCGCGCGTTTCCCTTGGATCAGAGGCCGTTTGTCCACTCCCCATAGACTTGGCTTGAGTTGAAAAAGGCTCAGCGGAACAGCAGCTTAGCCGCCAAGCAGAAGTGGAACATTGGCCACTGTTTTGTCAAGGACCGTGAGTTGGATGTTGAGCTTGTATGTCGATCTTAACTCCTACAGAAGTTACTACTAGTATGTGACTTATTGCTTTTCTGAAACCGGGGCGCCTTGGCGCTACAAATCAGCCGCCCACGTAGCCCCAACGCAGCAGGCAGCAGCGGCGAACTCTGCCTTCTGCGTGGCTTTGCGGGTACCAGCAGAGTTGGCCACCCAGGCAGAGGCCCCCGGAGGCCGCCGAGTCGAGCCGCTTTTTGGAACGCAAAGGGGGACGCGGGGACGGGACGGGGTCGCTGGGGGGTCCTGAAGGAACTGTATAGGCAAAGAAACAAAGAAACAAGCGCATGGCATGGTTTCCAGGGAAACCATGCAGACCGGTGTTGCTTTTCGGCGGGAACATTGGCCTCCAGATCGCGTGGAGCACCCCGACCACGAGGCCGAACTGGAACGCACAGTTTTGGTTCGAAACGGACGTTGGAAGATGCGATCGAACGAAGACCTCTGACAGAAGGACGTTGGCAAGCTCAGACGCCCAAGTCCCAGCAAAGGTTGAAGAACCCGAACTAGACTATCCTATAGGTACTGCTGGTGACGGGTCCTATTTATGGTCACTTAACCTCTGTAGGTCCAAGTCCGCTCAGCGTTCGTTCTGGGGTGCGGAGAGGGGAAAGCTGGTGACATCGGCTTCGGCTTCGTGGATAGGTGTCTTTTGGAGGGAAGGCCCAAGAGTTTCCGGTTCTGTTCTGCCCCCAAAATTGAGTGGACAAAACCCACTGCAGAGGCTGAAATCTACCACTTCCCCCAAAATTGTGAGCACCAGCAAACGGAGGACGTGATCTGTGGATTGTCCGCTTCGACCAGGACCCGTCAAAAGGGAAGGGAGCCGGTTTCCACTCAAAGGGCGATTTGCTTGCGATCGAGTGGCAAACTTGCAGTGTTTCTCGTGCAAAACAAGTGTTGCTCAACACAAGGCGGCAAAGCACAGAAGGATTCTGGGTGAAACATTAAGGAATGAAACCCTAGCTTGCGAGCGATGTTAGTGAAACAAAATGAAGCAAGAACAGAACACGATTGAACACGATCCAGACCATCATTCGGCTGCCGTCGGGTGGGGTAAGGAGAGCCTGCACATGTTAGCCGTATAGACACTTGCTGTGTCTAGACAGCTCTCATGGCAACTGCATGACGTTCCAAACAGTTGAACGTTTTTTTGTTTCGCCGGAACCGCGGCGGGGTGGAAACAGTTGGATGCAACAGAACACCAGGTGTCGGTGTATAAACATGCATCTTCTTACAGGAGTGCAGATACGCTCATTCGCCGCAATCAGGGCCTTTGTTACTTCAGCGTTTGAACGAGAAGCGGGCGAATTTTGCTGGCCAGGACTTGATCACACCCTTTCTACAGGCGGCAAAAACCAAGAACGTGTGGTGCCTAAGATGGAGGTCGCCGTCGTTGGAACCACATGACATCAGCTCATGAAGATCGAGTGTATACAGCAGAAGCCGTGATCGAGTGGAGCCCAATTCAAATGATTTTGAAGATGGCTGGCATAGGCTAGGGAGGCGCCCCCAGACCAGTTTCCAACATTGGTGGACGGATAGTGGTTGAAAGGTAGATTGGTAGGTCGAACGCACTTTGCCAAGCTGAAAGCTGGTAGTGGGCCTGGTACGGAACAGAATCTGACATCCTTTTTGGATCTTCTAGGAAACCAAGGTAATTTGGCTACCTGGTAGGCCAGAAGACTTCATTGACATGCCGGGCCACACAAGTGGATCCACGTGTCCAGCGGGCTGGATACCCGCCTGGATTGTATGCATTTGGGGGTCTTCGGAGGTCATTTTGTGACCAAGGCTGCAAAGCTGGCCGCGGGCTTGAAAGAAGGAGTGAAAGGCCAAGAATATGTTGACACACCAAGACAAGCTGACGGTCGCTTGGGGTGGGGTACCACAAAGATGTTTGTTGTTACTATATACAAAGAGGCAAGAGGCGTTTTCTGTTCTATATAGACTCCAATTAGGCGTGGCAGGGGTTGGTGATTCACGAGACTTGGCAATATTTCAAACGCCTTTTCCAAGCGGGAACCCGCTGTGGAGACGAGACCCATGCTGTGTTCGACCGACCTTTTTCAACTCGTTTCCTCCGGTGAACAGGTCACGGTGCGCGGTGTTCACCGTGCATGAAAGAGGTCACTCAGAGGACGTGCACTGGACCGGGCCTTTCCAAGATCACTCAGAGGACCCATTTTTGTTGGACCACATTGGGACAAAGAAAACGACGATCTTGGGCAAGTCACGCTACACTCAGCAGCCGGAGCTGCACGTTTGGCAGGTGATGTGGTGGATGAGGAGGGCGTGAGCGCTTTGATGATGGCCGCCTCCGAAGGTGGCGCTGAGGCATGTGAGGCGCGGTGAAGCCAGACTCGGATGCCATGGCCATGGGCCATGGGGGCCATTGGAGAGCGGGCACAAGAAACAAGTCCAACAGACCAATATATAACATTATATGAATACTATAGCTATATATAATATATATATTATAAACACAATATATAGTAGAGGAACCGAACAGAACTTGCGCCCGAACGTCAAAGACCGTGAAACCGTGAAGTTCTCCAAGTTGGGGGGACTATAGTCTCGAATTGCTTTTACAGGGACTTTTTGGAAGAGAAAATGGACTCAGCGAAAACATGATATATACCCCCAGGTGCGGCACAATTTCCATCAGATTCCTCGAACTGTCTGGACATGTTCCTGGCATCCAGTCTGAACAGTCCTTTCCTCGACTCCGCCAGAAGCCACCGACTCCGCAGGTGTTGCTCAAGGGAGGTGCGTTGGTGAATCATGAGGAGCGACTCAACGGCAGGAGCGCCTCGGGTGGTCGCCGAAGGATGCCGAAGATGCGAGTCGAAGCGCTGAGAGATTCGAAGAAAAACAATGGAGGGTGTGTTGAGGCAAGTACATGAGACATAGATGAGAATATTCCAGCATGCTATTCGTTTCGGTCACCACCTAGTCGAAATTCTTCGCTCAGAGCTGGGTTTCCCCACCAGGTGCCAGGTCGACAAGGTGATTGGAACTGGTTTCAGGACTGCGCTGATGTTTGCCGCCCAAGGGAACCACCTGGAAGCAGCGCGGGCCTTGCCAAAACCGGTGTTGGGATGACCGCCTCGTGGATCGAGGATTCAGCCGAGCGGGTCATTGAAGGGCCGAGTCAGGCTCATTGAGGCCTTTTGGCCTTCGAGCACCGGAAGAGCCTGACTCCACTGCCTAACCTGGGGTCCAATGTTGGGGGACATGCCGTGAAAGAGATCGAGCCTCTGCAAAAGCTCGGGCCGGGTGTCCATCTCGCTGTTGACGAAAGAAACCCTGCACCAGGTGGAATACCATTCACGCCCTAGGAGTAGTTCCTTCAACAGGATAGATAGAAGAAGAATGGACCATCACAGCGCCAAGACTTCCCTCATCCTGCAGGTGAAGACACTGCTCGCAGCGAAGGCTGACACTACCAAGGCGGGGTAGGTGTGCTGGTGGCTCACCAAATAAGACAAAGTCCGCAGGTGTTGATTTAACTATGCTATAGTCTATAGGCCAGGAGCTCCTAGTAGCGTCCTTGCTCCTCACTATCCGAGCCAAGGAGTCATTGCGACTATATCTTGTGGAAACACAGATGAAATAAAGGGAGCTTTGATGAGCTAGGCTCTTACTATGAAAGAGGTTCCCAACCAACAACCCCAGTGTCTCTGATCCGTCCAGTTTCTCTGGTTATGTAGAGTTTCCGGCCTCTCCTTGGAGTTTGAGCAACCACGAGGGATCTCTCGGGGCTTCGCTTCAGATCTTAAAGCGACGGGATCGGCGACATCGGGCGGATGGTCTCTGCCGGTCAGACTGGGACGGTCCGGACGTCGTTGGCACGTCGGACCGGGCGGTGTGCCCAGGTGGACTCTGAGGGCAACACCGCCCTGCACTGGGCCGTCGGATTCCAAGCTGGGTGAAGAACTGGATTGGCAGAATCGGGTGGCTTCTCCGAA
This sequence comes from Durusdinium trenchii, assembly GCA_963970005.1. Lineage (NCBI taxonomy): Eukaryota > Dinophyceae > Suessiales > Symbiodiniaceae > Durusdinium > Durusdinium trenchii. The sequence continues at coordinate 204,846 of CAXAMN010024694.1, read as the reverse complement.
CAGACACCCGCGATCACCCAGAAAAAAAGCGATGATTCTTTCAAGAATTCCAGGTACCATGAGGATCTTGGAAGCAGAGTCTTGCCCATTTCTCCAGTTTTCGTATTACAGCCACAGGTTGGGCCTTTTTAGACCGTGAAAACGAAGAACCCACTGGTGCCAGCAAGTTCTTCTAAGCGTCGGCCTCGGACCCATCTTTTCTACATGAGCAAACCAACATCTGGGGAGCCACCAATTCATTCCCTTCCAGGGTTTAATATGCAACAATTCTATTTTTGGGGTTGAAATCTCTGGTCCCTTCTGCCGTTGCTGAGGCAGTGGCTGGTGGACTGGAGACGGCCAGATTGCTGGCCAGCCTGGGACAGAAGACCACGAAGAACGCCAAGGACGGTGAGTGGATTCAGCACATCCGGGTGGTGACGACCAAAGCATAGGCCGAAGCTCCAGGTGTTGTTGAGATCCCACGAAGTCCACGAAAGTCTGACTTCATATCTCGCCCTCCCCTTTTTGTGAAACGAGGTGGGTCAGCAGCAGTGGCCGGCCAGAAGAGCTTGATTTAAACTTAGTTCCTCACCCATGAAGGGTCAATGGTCCGGTTAGTTTAGCTGCTGTTATTGCCACACGGACTGGCACAGCAAGGTCGAGCTCGATAGAGCTCTGCACGGACTGAGACCTTGGATCCAGTGATGGCAGACATGACGGCGAAACAACGCGTCAGCACGTGGGGCAGTCTCATGACGAAACAAAGGACGCCGAAGCTGAACCCATGGTATCCTACTAGAACTTGGTGACATCAGTTCAGTGGTCAACCTTTTTGGGAAGTCGATGGGTGACCGAGTTCGATGGGGAGAAAACGTCTAGGGTCTGGTGAACATTGTGAACTTGTGATCTCGAGATGCTCAGATTTGTGCATGTCCAGGGGCAAACACCCGCCGATCTTGCAGAGTTACTTGGCAGCAATCTGCGAAATGAAGCATCCAAGAGTGTTGCTTGTGATCTCGAGGATTGCATTTATGGGCCATTAATGCGGGCAAACCAGCTAAAAACTTCGTTTCACGCTGAGCTGTCTGCTGATCGAGTTCTCGGCTGTGCTGTTGGCGATCGTTTCTGCGAACAACGCAGCAGATATCCTCTGCCGATTCGGCGTTTTCACGCGACGAGGACCTCGTCCGTTGTGACCCTCGTCCGGTTCGTCGTCGTCCTCCGACGTCCTGGCTTCGTCGTCGTCCGACGTCCTGGCGGCAAAAGAGCCTCGCCTGAGGGAAATGGCCAAGAAAGAGCATCCGGTGAAGACCGCCCAGCACGCCGAGACCGCGGCGGCCCTCAAATAGGTGCGCCGGTGTTTCTAAATGTTTTGGATCAAATCTGTGGTTTGGGTCGGGGTACCTCTGGTTTCAACTCTAACGCTGGGGCCAACCAGGACCATCCTCAATAGGTTACTATATATTTATATAGATTTGAACCAGTTCATGCGACGAAATCTCAACCAACGAGGCAGTTGGGATGCGCTGCTGCGCTAGTCCGCTAGCCGTGTGGATTCTCGAGTTCGGTGGCGTGAACGGTGGCAGTTGTTCTGCACGGTGTTCTGCGGCTCGGGAAGTCTTTGTGGCACACCGGAGGCTGGATCGGTGTACTTGTTCACCTGCAAGGAAAACCTCCCTTGCAGCCAATGTACCTACTGCAGTGGTTAGAACCAGGTTTGGGGCACACCTTCTTCAGGTGCATCCTCTACCAAGTGGCCTGAGCGTCCAGATTGATCTGGTTCTGCCTCGACTCTCAGACCAGCGACGTGTCTTCACCGTGGTGCAGCACTCAACTGAAAGTGCGAAGACACTTACTATATATACATGATACATATCGCATCATCTTAGAACTAACATTATAACTCAAGCTGGAAGATGTTCCCCCAACCTTGATAGTTTGAGTGCTTCCACAGTAAAGCATTCTGCATGAGGGTGGATTGAAGCACACGTGCGGTGCGTTGGTGGCTTATACTGTACCAGAACTAGCACAGGAAGCCCGACCATTGGTCTTGATAGTCTATATAGTGCTTGAGACACGATCAGCTACAGGTGGTTTCAAAGGTTCGATGGCACAACCACCACGATGTCTTTTAGATGGGGGACCATATTGGTCCATATGCACCACCTTTTGGGGATTGAGCTATCTGTATAATATATCCCAAACAACTGTAAAACGCCTGGAATATTGAACAATTGACCATGGCATGGTTTGAGAGTTAATTTTCGATGAGACCCGGCAGGGGTCTAGGTTTCACGACCGTCCCACGCGATTCGAATGCTGACCTTGTGCAGAAAGACCTGAAGTTCACCATCATCAACTATCCTTCTCGGGCTTTTGGAAGTAATTAGTCACTTGAGGTTCACAAGCAAAGCTTAGTTGGTATTGGTGGTCTCACATGACTGATACTTGAACACTTTTGCGCCGCACTAGGAAGACTTCCACTGCTTCACTGCCAGTCTTCATTATTGTAGTCCTCATGCAGCATCATGTGAGATAGACAGTTGGAATGAGTCCGTCGTGAATGGGTCTTCATTTTCTTTCCGAGGTTCTTCTGGATCTCGTCCTTTGAATCCAGGTCTCCAAAAGAACGCGACTGAGAACAAACCCACCAATCCGAACCTACCCCCCTACAGATTAACATTGGAACTCCAAAGCCGCTGGGTTGCCTTCCACGGAGTATGTATAGATCTATACTGCCTTCGCCCGGACGATGATTCCTCCGGCTGGTCGATTCCCCCATCAATGCCACCGATTGACTGACTTTCTGAGGTAAAAGCATCACCTGTTTTGCTCAGTATGTCGTTTGACAGTGTTTAGGGGGAGGTCTGCATCGATTTCATCACGAAAATAATTTTGTGGAGAGATCTCTGCTTTCCGTTCAGACTAGAACCTCTTGCCAGACCTCGCTCCGGAATCTCTATCTACCCTTATAAGTACACTTATAAATTGACACTTGTTGAATCTTGTTGATGCAACCGCACATATATAGAATCATTCATCAAGGCTGTTGTGATTCAGCGAATTGCGAGTGTGGGCCCGTTTGAAATACTGAAATGCTGCGGCTTGGACCAAATGTTCAGTCCTGTGCAGCGCCAAAGCTGCAGGCAGGGAGCGCTAGGCTTCAATTTCTCCAAGTCGACCCCGTTGAAAACGTCCGCGCATCCCGCGGTGGTTTTCCACCGCTCATTTGCATTCCCAGCGGTGTGCGGCTCTGTCAGTCGTCACGCCGATCTCGGTGGGTTCCGGTTCAAGCGAAGCGCGTTCAAGCCCTGCGGTCTGGAGCTTCGAACAGTTATCCAAAGCTCGGTTTCCAACGAACAGAGGTGAACCGGAAGATGGAGATCAGGACCTCAAGCCAGGGATCGGGGGTTGTTGAGGGTCAGTTTCTCCACCGGAAAAGGTGTTTCCAAACTGAATTGGGGGATGGGGTTTCCGACAGAAACACATTAATCTTTAGTTGTTTTTTTCCAGGGACACTGAGGGAGCTAGGTTGGGTTGTTTTATTACCTGTAACATGATGAAATAAGAATGATCACTTTCTTTAGAGATGGGCTTTTCCAACCTAGCCATCATCCACTGGCCCAGGGTGTGTGGTTTTTCTACTGACCCCCAGTGACTGAGTCAGGTGTATACCAAGCTTTGACCAAGCCTGGGATGTTTAGAGCCCCGTGCGGCGGTCGTGTCTCGGGTGCCTGGGCCGCTTTGGCCTTTCGCGAGCGTGAAGAAGTCAGCCACATGACATGACATGATACGTGTGGCTCAAGATGAGAAATGGCAAATAGCTGAAGTTTGCTCAAGCGTATTTCGCCAGAAACAGACCAAACAATAGGACAAGTAGCAGCGAGTAGCGAGTAGTACTGTAGAGAAAATGCTAGCTGTTAGCATGTTGCAAATCCTTGCCTAGCAGATAGATTCGGAAAAGTAGTAAATCAGCTCCACTTCTTTTCATTGAGTGGTTTTGGTGTGCTGGTCATGTTCCTTTGTGCATGATGGAACGACCGGACTATGGAGACTATGGAAACAGCGAGGACCGCGGACCGCGAGCTGCGACGTACACGTCGCCCCATGAGGGCCGCATCCAACATGCCGCACCACGGACGTTATGGTGAACTGTCTCTGGCGACCATAGGACTTGTACTACATTTCCCATATGTACGTATATATATATAATATATATAATATATATAATATATATAATATATATATATATAATATAGTTACTCACCGGCGCCCCAATGACTTGTTTTGTCTTTGCAGCTTCTCATTGCTATGGTCTTACTGTGCAAGGGTTGCATCTGCCAATGGAGAACAGACCGGAAAACCTATTCCTATGGAAGTTCATTGTCTATGCCTGCCAAGGTTTTGTTTTGTTCAAGAGAAGATCCTTCATCTACTGACTTTCCGCTGTCCCTGGCTGCGGATCCAAAAGTGGGGGCGTCATCGGAACCATTACCATGTGCGGTGGAATAGACACCGGCGGGGGTCGGAGGTGGAGGGGGGTGGAGGTCGGAGTGTTGGGCGAAAGGGTAAAGGGTGGGGAAAAAGAAGGGGTGCCAGGCCGAGGCTGCACACGAGGACTTCGAGAGCGTCCTCTCTCAGGCTCAGAATGTTCAGGTATCCGACAAGGAGGCGGTGCCCACAAAAGCCCTTGAAATGAGACATTGCGATTATCAGAGTGTGACACATTTCAAGAGAATTCGGCAACCGACAGAAGAAAAAGACAGCTTTAATTGAGCCAAATCACTCCCAGAGCTGTGACTTGTATTTGAAGTCATACCCAGACTCTGGGGTGCGTGTTCCGTCCGACATTGCTGCCACTGAGCTTGAGGTTTTGGGGTGTGTGAGCAGAGACCGGCTGCGGGGCCGGTAAACAATATACAGACTATAAGTCCTAGGTTGCACAAAAAGAACTTATCTACAATCCCCACCCACCCGCAACACTAGCGGGTTGGAGCGTCAGAGTTGACAAGCAGATGTGTCCAATCATTGGTGCAGATATTGTTTAGCCCTTCCAGATATAAAGACCAGCCAGATGTATAGGTACGCGTAGTCATTTATGCAGACGGTTCTTTGGAGGAGGAGAGGGATCATGTCAAGACATTGTTTTTGAACACCAACAAGAATGACAAAACAGACACAATGAATGCAAAGGCGGACAGGAGCTGCATTTTTCTCGTCCATTGCGCTGAAGTTGACAACATCAGGCATTCTGCAGGAATCGCAGCATTGCGCCGGTCTATTGGAGCCCAATGAAAGTTCACAGGTGCTAGACTACCAGAGGGATTGAGACAAGCAGCTGCAGATAAATATTGGCATTCGAAGCAACACAGTTGCAAGTTGCAAGTACAAAAGCAGAACCAGCTTTTGCAGTGCAATGTACAGCAGACCTGGTGCATAGTACAAGGGTTTGTGTTTGTTTGATTTTGTTTGGCCATCGTCCGCAAAGGCCACAAAACACAAGCAATGACATGGGCAGTTGCGAGAAAGCGGAGGCAGAATTGTAAATGCCCAAGACAGAAAAGGCTTCAGACTGATGCGAGGTAAACCAAGAAACAAAACCAAAAACCAAAAACAGAACCATAAGGATTGCAGGATCTCCAATGGTTGTTTCTTTAACCAGTGCATCCCAACCAGATTGAGTTGTTATGAAAGCAGAAGTGAGGGTTGATGAATATTTGTTTTTGGCCGAAGTTCGGCCTCAAGACTATTCTTCATTTTTCCTACATCACATTTCATATACAGTTGTCCTTCAAGACAAAGCGCAGATTTTACTGTATTTTCAATGTTTTTTTTAACCCATCCTACTGAAAAAAATAGCATCCGCCTGCAATGACAAAGAAAATTGCGGGTCATAGGGGTGCCGTTGACCATATCTATATACAAATACTACTGTACATATACTACACTCCTGTATATATACATATATACATATACTCAAATAGATCTAATGACCATTTACATCGATATACATCGATATTCCTGATCCCTGACCAAAGAAGTGCGCTTGCCCATGGCGAAATGAATACCCTTTCTTGGATGCGTGGACGGTGGGAAGATCTGCAATGCTGCTGGTGGGGTGCTGCATGATGAGTAGGCAGTAAACTCAGTAAACAAATGTGTTTTTAGTGGGTGTTCATCTACTTTTGCTTCGTTTCCGACACCCCCATCAGGTTTACTTTTCAGGGGCTTTGGTTGATTTAGGCTCCACAGTTTTTGGTCTCATGGTCTGGCCTTGACAGGACCAGCTCACCGTTGGCATTCAGATCATCCAGCGTGCCTTTCAACGGAAGGTGAGGCTTATCCACCAACGATTTTTCGGTCTTTCAATGCAATCGATGTCGGTCGCGCGATGTCCGAAACTGAGCAGTCGGTCGCTGTTGTTTTCAGAAGTGCCAAGTGCATTTCGAGCGTTGCGTTCATTTTTATTTGGGAAACCCCATGTCCAAAAACATCTCTAGCACTGGTCCAAACACTCAGCAGGTTTGTATGTGTGTGATTTATTCGGTACCACACAGGATGAAATCCTGGCTGAGCACCTGGGACGGTTTTGGCGTTCACCCGTTGCCCTCCTGCCGACAAGTCGGATAGAGCTCAATGGCTGACCCTCTTAGAGAAGCGCGCACACACAGACACACACACACACATCAGCTGCTTCCATTCGTGTTCACTAGGCTGCACAACGTTACAGTACTTTATACGTCTCCAGCCAGGACATCCATTGGAAGCGCTGTTTTTTAAAATAGTTAATTTAATAAAGGGATCAGCCAGCCGCATTCGGCCTCGCGGGTGATTGTGGGCTGTTGGCTTAGTTGCCGGCCTTTTTTGGCACAACTCCTCCGCCTGGATGTGACTGGGTGGAGGTCAATAGCCTGGAGCAAGAGATCAAGAAGATGGAGTCTCTTCGAAAGCAATTCCATGTCCCAAAGTCTTAAGAATCGCAGAAGGGCTTTTCAAAGAGCGCATGGTGGTTGGTTGATCAATGGATCTCAAAAGATCCGCAGGTCCAAAACCAAAGAAGCTCCACTCCCAAGACCGTTCTCTTCCTTGGGGCACGGGATTCAGGGCCTGATGGACCAGCAAAGGCTTCTAAGGACCAGGTGGAACCACCCTGGGAACCGCCGCTTTTGGTTGTTTTTGGCCGATGTGATTTTTGCACTCTGACTCACTGACATGGAAGTGGATGGCATGTGCGCTTGGAAGACTACTTTCCTCTACACACAGGGGGTTTTCCATTTCCATGTGATGTGTACATCAAAGCTTTTCGCAACCAGGTGATCCATTTTGGAATGATAGGAAGCCCCTGCTTCCTTTTTCGGACTGGACCAAAATTTTTTTAAACATAGCATTTTGTCTTGAGGTTAAATAGAACAAATGACATTATATATATATTATATATGTGATGCACACACACACACACCTCTTAGAACCCGTTTAATTTGACCACGGTTTTGATAGAAGGCCATATACTTGGGTCGTGGGTGGTCCAAAATAGAGGTCACTCAGGTTCTATGGATATAGATGTGTATAGCATTGCACTTGGCCTTGTGTTTCGTGACTCCAAGCGACTGGCGACTTCAGTCGTCCTGGCATGTCGGAAGTCGTCCAGGGATGTCGGTACGGGGTTGTGCCATCTGAACCAGTCGCCGATTTGGCACAAGGCATAAGGCATAAGGTTCAGTGTTTTTCATGGTTCTCGCATTCGCGTCGGGTCTTTGTTCCATCGAACAGTTCGCCGTTCCAGGCTCACCTGCGAGGACCGGGTGGAGTCGATGTCCAGTCTGATCGAGTCGTCTCAGTCGGCCAGGTGGACGCGACAGAGTCGATCAATGGGGCTAAACACAAAAGTCGCGAATGCAAACATACAGTATAGATGAAAGAATCACTGGGCTGGTTGGTGTGATTAGGATTGATTAGGTTGCTGTCAGACTGAACCTTGGAGACGCAGTGCCGTGATCTGCTTGAACGTTTTGGGGCCGTATCTATGGGTATCCGTATCTCCCAGCTTGAGACATGCCAACCTTTGAAGATCTTCGCCTGCACAACCAGGGAGATCTTCCCTAAACACCAGGTGCGAAACCTGAAGCAGATCCTTCCTGGATTCCTCCCAATATGCCCATCTCGACGCCCCTGCATCTATACCCGGCACGGCCCGGACGGAGGAGCACCGTGCCACGGTGGCCAATTTGGACCGAAAGACCTCGTCCCTGCAGGCGAGGCCGATGCCACGCCCAGCACCGCCCGCCGGACCTGCCGGTGAGGTGGAGCTGGTGGAGTCCAAGGAACGCTGGGAACAGCTGCAGGACGAAGAGAAGGAGCCTGGCCGCGCTGGAGCCCTTGGGCCTCCTTTTGGTCTGTTCGTGCGCTAGGTCAGGTCACTTTGACAAAGATTTGAGATAGGGAGATTTGGAGTGACGCCATGGTTAGCAGTATGAAGTGACCATGGTTGGGGGAGAACGCTGTTCCCTCATGCTCGTTTTCAGAAGGGGGTAGCGGTTTGCATGGCAGCATCTCTTTGTCGTCTTCGGATCCAACACCTTGACACTCCAAAGCATCGCCCAGCACCGCGAGCTCGCCAGCTCGCTGGCCGATGAAGTTCTGTTGGTCTTACGTTAAATGCAGAGGATGGATCTGGACACCCAGATCACCATGATCACCTGCCACGACCAGCACATATGACCAGCCTGCCTGGGTGACGACTCTACCTACTATGAACCCCAATGGATTGGATCAGTGCTTTCCACTTCCATGTTCGCTTTGGTCATTTTTTGCCATCGGTGTCGCATGAACGGGCGAAACGTTTTCTGCAGGAGCTCTACAAGACGTTGGGCTCATTGAAGAAGCAAATCCTCAGGCGCCGCAACCAGCGGGTGAGGATGCGCGCTTGGTGCCCCAAGGTCACTTCAGTCCGGTTTTCTTTGGGATCCGTGGTCGGTCGAATGGCAGGTTTGGGAGCTATAGATTTTGGGTTCAGGAAGATTCGTCCGATTCCAAAGTTATTTTGCTGGACTGAATTTTATTCCCTGTGGAGAGGAAGATGACAGCGGATGCTCAAGGTCTGCAAGCTTAGGCAAAAGGATCCAAAGTGCCAACATATCGTGGTGAAAGAGAGGGACAGACATTTTCTCAAGGGTCTTCATCCCCAAACTTATCAATATGGCGACTCATCAATCCAATGATTCCATGTCCATGTATATATATATATATTTTTTTTTTTTGAATAACTACCATAGGAAAGGAATATGGGAAAAGTTATATTTATCTATACATATATATATATAGTTTCTTCCCTATATATGGGATGTATTTATAACTAACATTCATTGTAGGGAAGACATTCGGATCGATTCCCATGCAGCCGAAGGCTCTTTCCTCTGAAAACTGTGGATCGGATTGCTTCAACTGTAGTGGATCGCTTCGCCTTCCACCCGGGTCCGGGCCCTTTAACAGAGGTGTCCAGACAGACCAAAAACACAGTTGGGTGAGCTAGAAGCCGCGACGAAGGCTGGAGAATCTGAAAGCTGCAGTGCTGAAGGAGATACAGGACGGTATTTTTTCATGAGAAGCAGACAGTTTTGAGTTTTGCTGGGTGGGTTGCTTGTTGGCTGGAGATTGTCTTTGTTTGCTGGTCCAAGTGCGACTGGGAGTTCTCCCGAGGGCGTGGATGTGGAAGCTCGTTGGATCGATGAAGTTGACCAGCACTGTAGTATATAATAAGTTAGTAGTCAATAGCCTGGAAGTGCCCCACGTCTCCATGTTCATGATGCTTGCTATAGCGCCATTTGAGCGTGTGAAGGTTGATTTGTGAATGGGGGGCGCACCGCGGACCTCACCAAAGCCTTCGTGGGTCATCACAACAAGTCCCAGTCCTCCCACAGTCCCCGGGTTTGGGACACTTTTGGATCCTCCAGGCCCGGCTTTACACTCCCAAAAACTAACATGGACCCTGAGAATGGGACCCTGAACGACGATTTTCCTCTACAGACCAATGGTTTTCAGGGTCCACGTTAGTTTTCCACGGGGTAGTATCCTTTTGTGAGTGCTATGATGTACTATGGCTTCGTCAGACTCCATTCAATACCTGCAACACACTTCGAGAACTGATCCTGGGGGCTTTGCCAGGATGACCAGCACAAGGAGGCAGAGCTTGGCGAGTTGAAGTCTCTCATGAGCTGCGGGGCTGCAGGAGGGTCGAGATCTCCACGACTTTCCTGACTGGTGCGACTCGGGGAATGAGGGAAACATGAGGGTGGAATGCCCCCACACTACAGATTTCTTAAGATCCAGCCACCCTCAGCCACCCTACTTGGTCGCACCAGTCAGTTTCGGCCAACGGAGGTCGAACTGAACCTCCGCTGAACGACGCCGAGAACAGCCGCCTGTTCTTAGACGTGCCGCTAGGTGGTCCACAGTAGCTGAAGGAACAAAGAACAAGAAACCCTGGAACCCTGAGCTTCACCGGCTTCACCAGCTGCAGATCGATGATGCCGACTCTCGACTGTGGGCAATCATTAGCCACTGCACCTTCAATCTATGTCATAGAGGTCATGTGATGAATATATTCCAGAGCATATGAACCTCTTGAAGAACATCTTGCGGGACCTATCAAGTACAGAAGGACATAGGGCGTGCCCCATGACCTGTAAATGTTGGTAAAAGATGATCACTATATTTGACCTTATGTTAATCGTCATCATACACTGCTGCTGGTTATGGGATAGACCCAACTAGTACATCCACCAAAAACTCCGCCCAAAACTCCTGGAAACGCCGCCCACCGGAAAACGCAGCACGCGCGAGCTAAAGCGTTTCCGCGCGTGCGACATCCGCGTGCTCACACCCGAGGTGATGAGTACTTCCGAGCCACCTGGAGGATTTTGTTCATTTGATGTGTCGGGTCTGTCAGGTTCAAAAGCAAGCGAGTTGGAATGAGTGGTGCAGCTGGTGGTCCAGTGGTGCAGCCGGTGGGTGTGGTGGGTTTGGACGAGGTCGGACAAGCAGCTGTTTGGAGATGTTGATTTTTTTTTTTGGGGGGGCCCTGCGGTCCAATGTTACTTGGAGTGCTTGCTCTTCCACACACCTGTCGTGATCATGTTGGACATAGATCTTGACGTAGCCATCTTCACATTGAGTCACATTGGTAGTGGGACTCAAGTTGCTTTGAAGGCAAGATGCTGTCCAGACTGCGTGGTTGTCTTTGACGTGAACCATAATAAATTAACTACATAACTACATAAGACTACACTTATTCTAGGCCTTGTACTGTGAGGATATATATTTATATGTTGATCATGGCTGGAGTCTCTGAGTTGGTGCGCAAAAACAAGAGCTCCTAGCTAGGTACCCTTACTGATGCCCTTTTTAGTATTCTCCATCGACAGTTTGACCAGCTGGACTCTTGGTTTGATCATCAGCTGGATCGATTGACTGACTGCCCCCTCTCATGGCGCATGAGCACCCGGCCCTCCGTCTGAGGGCACCATGCCACTCACCGCTGGTGAAATGGGCTACGGCCCGGGCTGCGTGTTGCAAGACGAACGGGGGAAAGCGTCCCAAAGAGCGAGAGCTGGAAAGGACTTTGATAAAGGAGAGAAGCTTTTGAGATCTTTTGAGAGAGGTCCATTTTCAGCCATTGTCCAACATTTATGGTGGCTCCTATTTGTTTTTTAATGGACAAGCAGGTTGGGAGTCCCCTTATTTTGACACCCCTGGGGAATGTGATCAAATCTTGGTGCATCCTCATGACATGAGCAACAAGAGAGGACCAGACTGCCAGCAGATGAGGAACATGTCTTGGGTGACAGCTGAAGCGGAAGAAAGCTTTCTTGTTCCAACACAGATCCCTTGTGCCAGGTCATTCCCTCCTTCTCGTCAAAGCAAAACCACCAGTCAATCTCAAACTGGATTGTTCCGTCCTCTTTGATGCATTCCTATAGCGATTCCCTCGTTACAACGCCAGGAGCTACTAGTAGCGTCCTTGCTCCAGCGTCTGGCCCTGGCCGCCCTGGCGTTCCCCAAAACCCACTCCCGACCGCCCCGGCCGAGTTGCACCGCTCCGCAGCCCCCCCGCTCCGCCAGGGCCCTCGAGGGATCCACCACGCGACCCGCGAGATTTCCCACGCGATCCGCGGGATGCGCGGGGCTTTGGGCAGGCGCGGGGAGTCAGATGGGGGGCCTGAAGGCCCAGCAGCTGCGACTCCGGACCTGAACTCGGGCCTCGGGGTGGGCCCAGAGGGTGTTTGGGCTGTTGTGTTTCTGTTAATTATTGACATTTTTGTATTGTCGACAGCGACCACACCCGGAAGCAGGCCTTCCCAGAAGCGCCTCCACATGCGCGGATGCCCGTGTGGAAGCTCAAGCAGGATGCATCTAAGTCGATGGTGGAAAGAAACTTTGCCTTTCAGCTCGTGGGAAATGCAATGCACGCTTCATGCCAGGAGTTCCTAAAGTCCTAAAGGTGGCCAAAGGTGGCAAGTCGCGGGGCACCATTCTCCACCTACTTGAGGTTGACTCCTGAAACTCATAGATTTCCTTCAGCGATCTGATCATGAGCTGATCTTTTGCCGTTTTTCAAGGGTGAGTATGTGGTGAGCGAGGTTTTGTTTTGCCCCGGTTTCAATGGTTGTGTTTTCTCGTGCTAGCAGTCGATCGATATCTCTGAATCTGAGTCTCTGAAGCACAGCGAATAGTCGTTCATCTTAGTTATCCTTCAGATGTTCAGTGGTTCTAGGTGATGTTCGAGGATATCCTAAGAGATATCCTTAATGAATCAGCGGTTCTTAGTTATCCTTCAAACCTGGTCGCTGTGCTCACTATGCTTGGCCGTCACACAGTGAGACAGCCGACTGAGGCTCCCCTGCCGTCACACAGCGACTCGCGCGACGCGCGCGACGCGCGTGATGCACGGCCACCAGTGGTGGATGGGAAGGCCTTCTTCAGGCTAGGCTCCGTGGAGCTTTGGACTGACAGCAGCAGTGTTTGACAGCTCGGTGAAAAAGACCCATGTTGGAGGATTCTTTGATATATATATATATACATAAGGACTTTAGCATTTTTGCATAACCAGCAACTAACTGGCTAGCTTGTGGAATCTTTTGAATCACTGTGCTAAAATGTGCTTGATGGTGAAAAAGCCAGTGGAAGTGACTGTGTTGTGGGACGAGACTCATTCAAACCCCGGGTCAAGAAGAACGCATTTGACCTTCGCTGGCAGAGCTTACGGGCCCATCAGCTGAATCCTCGCCTTCAGAGAGTTCAGTCCCTCCGGGTCCCTGTGCCTTCAGGTTAGCCAGATCGCGCCTGCCCATTGAGGCGACCAGACCCCTCGCGGCAGCATCATGGGACGTGGGTTCATACCATACCATTGGCGGACGTGGACATGCGCATTCAAAGGAAGCAGTGAAAAAGAACAGTCTTACTGTGGAAATCCTGGATCATCGTATTGCGATGTATTGCGGGTCTTCAATTTTTAAACGGACCATCAAATGCCTCCACTGGGGCAATTGTGGCCCCTCAGCGGCAACATCGTCACAGTCTCCACTGGTGACACCCATGGCTAGCAAATGATTTCTGTAGACAGGTGACTACTATTATTGATATACGTAATAGCAATATTCATACACACCAGTCACCAGTCCAACTGCTTCCAAGGGTTCACCAGTCCAGACCCCATTTGGGAAAACCGTTCTAGTCCACCGTGCATGACGGTCATGGATTCCGCCGGGATCAGCCGTGTCAACATCGAGACATCGAGACACAGCAGGGGTCGAACGTGCCGGCCTAGCTTCTGTATGTCCCTGGCAATGCAGTCTATCACATCAGCTCATCACCATCAGTTCCGTTACTCAGTGCTTTAATGTACTTTAGAACTCAAGGTTTTGCCCAAACATTGGAGATACTTCGCCACCACCAACTGCATGATTCTCCTCTTCCTCGCTGCACCCACTTTGCCACACCCATCGTTGAAGGACCCGCCCCCCCCGCCGCGTCGGTTTTTCCTGTGCGTCTCGGGAAGAAGGACTCGTCGGTGGGTCGTCGGCCCCTCTTTGGGCGCCAGGACTTCAACAAGTTCCTCGCGAGCATCAAGCGCCTGAACAACCAGCAGCAGTCCCGCGAGGACGGAAGAGAAACCTAGCCATGGGACGGTGATTTACAGTGCTTCGCTCCATGTGGATGTTTCTGGTAGGTGCTGCCCCGCCTTCAAAACTCGGGGTCCCACCTTCAACAGCATGTCAAGTGTTCGAAAAGTAGGACCCATCTGCATTGCCACCAAGCAGTCTGGTTTGAACAGAAGGGACCATAGTACGCGAGAAGTGAATGAGAAGCCATTTGGCCGTTGAGCCTGCCTATCAGATTGTGTTCAACGACTCATTTGTAGGAGACCGTGGTGCAAGAGTGTGAGCTATAGAATGACTTGCTTACAGGAAGGAAAAAACTTCAAACCACCTCACTTGCAGCAATGACTGACCCTTTCAACTCATCCATGTGACAATAAGTAGCGAGCTCGACCATATCGCCAGGTCGGTCGGTCGGTCATGCCTGGTCAGTTTTTCTGGTACACCTAGTTCCCCACAGCCTGTTTCCCCTGTTTGGCGGCCTGTTTCCCACCGTTTTCACCTGTTCCCCACAACCATGTGACCTCGAACCGGAGTTCCATGTATCTCAGGAGACCATGAAGGAAGCCAGCAGGATTTTCGGCCCCGAGCGATCCGATCTGCACGGGTCTCCCAGACCCGGGGGCTAGCTATTGGGGTCTGATGAGTGATGGTCGGACAGGGAAGGAGGGAGGCGTTTTCCAGTTCCACAGTCTTTTTTGGGAGGGCCAGGTGGCCCAGGATCCACTCTTCTGGGGTCCAAGAACCAACCTCTCGGGAATTCCTGGGACTCTTTCATACCTGCTCACCAATAACAAAGGGGTGTATAGTGACTCTGCACGATGGAGCTCCTAAACCCTGGTTGCTTGCCCTCCCCGCACGGGAGAAACAAAGGACCAGTCCGGTGAACCTGGCCGACCGGTCGAAGGACTTTGGCGCGATCGAACACCAAGAAAAACCATCGGGTTTTACCCTGACCATGGAGGCACGGAGGCATGATGGCTGATACCTCCTTGGCTGACATGGATTTTCCTCCACTTCTTCCTTTCACTTGCTTTCCTCCATCTGCCTCCAGGAACCTGCGCCGATCGGCCCCCACGACTGGGCGCGCAGTTTTGCGTCGCGCGGTCTCCCGCGCGGTCTCCGTGTTCGCGCCGATCGCGAGGTTTCGCGACTTCGAGGCGTTGCTGACGCGACATGGCATGCCCCTTTGGCTGGAGAGAGGGCGTTTCTTGGGGAAGGCAGGGTGAACATGTGGGTGTGAGGTCCACCGGGGTGTTTTTGAGGTAATAAGAATGAAAAAGACATGAAAAGGACCACAACAGCTCATAAGGATTCATAAGGTTGGGTGGTAATTAAGGTGTGTGGGTGCGTCTATTCTGATCTCTCTTAGAGATTGTACGTGGAAATGTGCATTTTCTTCCTGTCAGCCACTCAGCCACTCAGGCTTTTCTTCTTGTCAGCCACTCAGCCACTCAGCCACTCAGGATCTTGAGTGGCTGGGTGGCTGAGTGGCCGCTCAGGGTCTTGAGTGGCTGAGTGGCGGCCGTGGCGGCCGTGAACCACGACCCGGGTCGTGCACATACCCTCTTCTGATTGTACGTGCTGATGATCCACTGACGGGAATTGATGGGACTTGTGAGCAGAACAGGTGAACAACATGTGGCAGACCCCCTGGCCCAATGGTTCGGTGTGGCTGAAGTCGTCTACTTCAGGTCTTCTCAGGAGTCCAACTGGATGGAACGGACGAGATGGCTGGCGTCCTTTCCACTGTTCCATGCAGTTCCAAGGCTAGGCAAGTTTTGCGGAAGTGCACGTAGATGGTAAGTGATCACCTAACCAAAACAGTTCCAGACATTTGGAAGCGGCCAACAACTGCGAGTGGTTTGGGGTTGTACACAGGGGGACAGTCAGCTCTTCTTCATCGACCTACCAGAAGTCTGGCTAGCGGCTAGCTTCTCAAAGAAAAGCTCCAGGTTCAGGACCGGCACTCGAGAGGGGCTCCGACTCAGGTGAGAGCAGCCTGATTTCGAGCGCTGGGCAGCCTGGCGTGAGCGGGTGCGTGAGGAAGTTCTGTCACCGAACCTCTAAAGTGAATGGGTTGGATCCGGCACGGGAAAGAGGGATTAGAAAAAAGGGTAACCTCCACGCGTTCTGGTCTACTTCTTCCTTTGATCAACCAGTTTTGTGGGCCACAGCAGCTTCGAGACATACCCAGGGGACCGCTCCATGTGTTGGTCTTTGGAGGCTGCTCTTGGAAGGGGGAAATCCAGCCTGGAACAGTGGGTAAACATTGCGAGAACTAACCATCATCCACTAACCATCATGGTCCAGCAAAATCCATTTTGAAGAAATGAAACTAGAAACCACTGTAGCAGTTTTGGGTTCCCTCAGCTTAGACGGTCAGCTTCGACGGTCAGCTGAGGTGCTGGTCTCGACAACTTTTTTTTGCGGCCGAGAACTTCCCTCTGAACAAGGGTCATCGGATTCCTGAAGGTGGTGACTCAGGTATTTACAGTATATTGCAGGTGTATTTCCATATGCTTGAGAATTTGACCAAGTGTGCAAACAGTACAAACAACCATCACTGTTCTGTCCTTTGGATGTTTGCTTTGGTTTGAAGTTTGCTTTCTTTCCTCGAGTTCCTTCACTTCAAAGGAGAGCGGAATTTAATCGCCTTGGAGGCGAGCCTTGCATGTCATGCAAGTGACGCCACGTGGATTCACCAAAACTTGGTGCCTCATCGGACCAGCAAGGAGTCAATCTTGTGTCCTGTTGGAAAAAAGGGCGCACCAAACCATGGTATTGTGGGCTGGAACTGTTCAAGACTCTTCTCCAATTCTTGGTGCATTTTTCAAGATGACTAGGCCCCAGGCTCTGGCCGATGCTGGACCCAAAAACGAGTGAATCAATGGCGTAGGCTCTTCACCGCTGCATATCTATTACACCGTGACATCGACGCCAATGCCGCGACATCGACTTTTTCCGTGCCGGAAAAGGGGGGCAAAGGGTGGCCGTCCCGAGGTGGGCGATGTGGCCTGGAAAGTGGACACCTTGTGAGGGGTCTTTCAACTTGGAGCCCTGGAGCCCAGACCAGTTCACCAGGTAAACGACCTCCCAGCTAGAAAAATAAACAAGGTATTCTGGTTGTGGACCCGCGGCCATCGGACAGCGCCATCGGACCCGCGGCCTGGGGGAGGCGGATTCGTTTGATTCGGTCTGATTCGTCGGAGCTCCGCCCGATGGGTCGGGACCTTCCTCGCCCGCGGAAGTCGGAAGTCCCGTCGACGACCCTCCACGTGGGTCGCCTGCTCTTGGGGCCGCTACGTGGGTCGAGGCTCTTGCGTAACTGCAGAGCCTCGTTCCGACTGCAACGCGGGGGTGTTGGTCTCGCTCGCTAGCTCGCGTTCTCGCTCGCTCGACTCGTCGACGAGTCTCGTCAAATGTAAAGCGACGACGTCATAACATGAAGTTCGCTTTCCACCTGGACCTGAAAATCGGAACTTCCCTGGAATCGAACCTCGGAACCGGTCGCTGGCGTTCGCATGGGTAACCCAGCGATCGGGCCAGACGGGTCTGGTCTTCGCGAGGACAACAGTTGAGGTCCAGGCAGGCAAAGTGAACGGTCACCATGAAACAGGCTTCTTTGTTGCAGTTGATTTCATCATTTCATGTAACAAAATAACAGACATGGCAGATCATTGGGAACATAGCAGTTTGCTCTTTTTGCTGGTGGCAGACGATCCTTTTGTGGTCAATTCGGCTAACAAGACCAGATAGTGGGACATCAGAACATGATTTGGTGCAGACATGTAGATTCGTTTGGTTTGCTTGCCGTGCGTGGCGAGCGGCTCAATGTCGACACACTGCGGCTGTACCAGCTACATCGTGAGAACAGACTAGAAACGTTCAAATTCAGAGCATAACAATTGACACGCGACTAGGTCTTACTTATACTTATAATTTCAGGTACGATGAGAGGGAGGTCACACACACACACACACATTGTTGGCCGTTAGCCGTTAGCCCAACAGTAGATTCAGTCTTAGCTCACCTAGTCGACCTAGAACTGCATGGCTGAGAGACCTGAGTCTTCGAGGGATCCCATTGGAGATCCTCCATTCATCCATGACGGCCCTTCTCAGTTTAGCCCACCACCAGAGTGACAATCCACCTTTTTGGAGGATGCTCGATCAATTTCTCTGCATCCTGGCAGTCACCCAGTCTTCTTCTCTTTGTCCTCATGCCGGGGCCCTACACTTCCACCGCGGCGTGATCAGTGAAGCTTTCATGACGCGCAGAGGTGGGATGTTTGGGCAGCGGTTTTCTTCAGATTCGTTCACCATGCTTCACCTCCACGTGCTCACTTCATTTTGGTGTGAAACACGGGAAGAGAGAGACCACGGTTCTTCTTCACCTCCCAACTCCCGTCTGTGGCCAGGGAGTTGGTTCTTCGGTTGAGGGGCTGGTGATCTCTGCCTTTGAACCACCGAGGCAAACAGGAGGTGGACCCAGACTGCATGAGGCGTAATGAGGATGGTCTGGACAGTTTCTAGCCGTTGAACAGTCGTTGCCATGAGTCGAGTCTTTTGGACCACAGGACCAGTGGTTTGGCAGAGCGTCGTCGCAAGCGCACACGGCGACGACGCAAACGCTCTGGGCAGAGCAGTTGTTGCACCACCCAGCGGTAGCGTTGGCGTCGTCGCGCGACCATTCGCGATGGGGCAAGCGATCTCTTGCGGCACATGCATTAGTAGCGAGAAGCTACTAGGAACGGTCTTTGAAGCTACTAGTAACAAGTGCCTTACTAGTAGTAACAAGAAGCTATTTAGAAACAAGTGCATCGCTACTAGGAGCCAGAAGCTATTAGTAACAAGTGCCTTACTACTAGTAACAAGAAGCTACTAGGAACGGTCTTTGAAGCTACTAGTCTTAAGAAGCTTTTTAGTAGGTCTTTGAAGCTTTCTAGTAGCTAGAAGCTACTAGTAGCGAGAAGCTTCCTTGGGAATCGTTTCACTGGGAATCGTTTCACCTGTAGTAACAAGAAGCTACTATGCCATTGGGACGCTTTTGTGGCCTTGGCAAGTGAAGCTACAGTGAAGCCTGCCCAGCTCCGACTGCGTACGCAGTGAAAAACCTCAGTCGGCACCTTCCTCGCTGAACCGCGGCGCTTCCGCTGCCTTTGGACAACGTTTTTGAACGGAAGTATGACTCACTCGTCGGTGTCAGCGGTGTCAGCGGGCCCTGCTTCCGCCGTCGGAGTCATCGGGTCGCGATCAGATGCTCCAGGCCGCTCGGTGTTGGCCTTGCAGCTCGGAGGAGTGGCGCGAACTCGTGGAGCGCATGGGAGGAGAGAGGGAACAGCAAGCACCTTTGGAACGCACCGTGTTTCGAGGTCGGTCTAGAAGTAGGTTCCTCATCCTACCCATGAAACGTGGACAACCTTGAAGCTTTTTGTGGGTGATTGGTTTCGCCACTACAATCCTAACGGGTGGTTATATAAAGCTCCATTTTCCAGGGATACTGATGGGGTCAGTCACATTTCTTCATGATCCAGGTCAGGTGACTCAGGTGTTCATGCAGAATGATAAGCTTTTTTTAAAGATAAGCTTTTCAACCTTGGAGACTGGCAACTCCGCGACCTGGATGGATTCACTTTCTGACAAAGACTGCTTTGGGGAAGACTGCTTTGGGATACTGAAGGAAGGTATTTCGAAGTCTTTAGGATTCGAGTTCTGAGAGAAATATACCTAATTTCATATAACATATTATAAAATTCTAGTTGTAGGATTCGGTTGCTTAACCTCAACGTCCAAAAGCATCGCTCCCGGTCCTTCATCGCTCCCGTCACTGACCATCCGCGACCGACCTCAGCCTCCGCAACCGCTAAGGCTGCCAGCGGTCGCGGCAAACATTCCGGGCGAGGCACCGAGCGCGACGGTGAGTTGCGCCACCTTCGGCCAAGCGCCGCTGGGTGCGGCGTTTAGGGGTGGCGATGGCGTCGTTTTGTGCGTGGGTGGTGTTGCAGACTTAGAGTTGCAAGGAAAAGCAGACAACAGAGTTTAGAATGTTTAGACATGCAGCAGCAGAAGTAACTTTGACGCAGCTCAACGTCCGTGTTGAACATAAACCTTAAGAAGTTGGGAGGACACAAGGTTAGCAGGTTCCCTGCCATGTTTGAAAAAAAATCATATTCATATTGGCAGCTGTTCAGTGAGTCATGTTGTTGCCAAGGGGTTCAATGAGCACAAGGTCTGGCAAGTGAGATTCTTTCGGCACTTGGGATCCTGCATGGATAAGGACACGGCACTATTTCACCCGATGGAGCGTCAGGAACGTGCAAGGTTTGCCCAGCTGATATGGAACAGGCAGTTAGGACAGATAGAGAACATGATCATCGTTTTCATCATTTTCCTAAAAGATGTTCGTTTTTTGCGTCCATCATCTGGCAGAAGGAAACGGTCGTTTTCCATCTAAGACATCACTTGGATCTGGGGCTTTGGAAGACTTGTCCCTCTCCCATGTTCAGAGGGTCTACGCCAGGGTCGCGTTCGACCAGTATTTTAGCGATGCACATCCCGTCGAAGCTCCACGGCCCTTCCAAGAGCTGCATCTCCTGCGAGTGTGAAGACCACAAGGAGCATTGAGGTTACAAAGTTGGGTTGCTTCGTGACTTGCAATCAGAATAAGAACGTTTGATGGTTGAAGCAATTAGTTCAAACATGGACATGAAGACGACCAGCTTGGTTCTTGAGCTCAATGTTTCGACTGAACTCATCAAAACCCTTTTCAAAGATGGCTCCTCCTTCTTGTTTCTCGCAATTTCCAAACAAGGCTGCTCAATAAAGCGGCATTCTTAAGTTAACACCACTGCAGCCTCACTCCAGCCGGTGGGAGCCCCATTATTTTGCCTGATTGAAGCCCCTCAAGTCAGACGACGCCGAGGTATGAAGATGCCACCGCGCAGGCGCCCGCACTGCCAAACGGCGCCTTCTTGACAGATGCCCTGCAGTGTCAGCTCCTGGGGCCCAAAGCGTCGCCGGTGTCGGACGGATGGCGCGACGGTGGGAGTGAGTCGTGCGTGGCGAAGTGGAGGGACCGGACTGGTGAGTCCAGTGGAAAGCCCATCACGGGCGACCAAAGGCTTGGGACGGCTTGGTCGTCCCCTGGAGGTTGGGTTGGACGGTCCGTGGTGATCTTGGCTCTCTGAGCCGGTGAGCCGGTGAGCGGAATCCGTCTCACCCTGCTGAGGCAAGTTGACAGGACCTTTCCAGTTTCATCCTTGCAAGTTTAGAAGTAGATCCCATCATGTGGCTGTTCATCTCTCAACCCCTTAGCCTTAGCTGCCTTAGCTCTTAGGTCGTTAGCGAAATCTAGGTCTTGCAGAAACTTGTTTGTCAACAAATACGGATCATTACATCCACATTTCACCCTAGTAAACTATACTGGCAGAGGTGCGATGGAGCCTAGTAGGCACGAGCAACAGCCGCTGCACGCAGATTTTTCTACCCAGGAAATTCGGAAAAGGATCACCTTTGAGCATTTTTGCGTTTGAAACGGTTTCCCCCATGTCCTCAGACGAACACAGCGGAAAGAAAGGACGATACCCGAGACGAGTTCCACGTTTTGAGGATACCCGAGACGAACACAGCTGCGGTGTGTTCCACCGTCAGTGACAGCATCTTCTCGGAAGTGGAATTGACATTGACATGCCGAAGTGGGGGAAACAAGATTGCGAAGTCCTTCTTTCATGTCTAGATAAAGGACCCCCGTTGCAGGCGCATCAGGCACTTTTGGCGGTCTGTGATGAAACACAAGCAGGTTGATTCACAACAGCTACAGTACCTTTTAAGGCAGCCAGGTCAAACAAACACGGATTGCGGCTCACTCAGGAACAGTTGTGCCAGCAATCCGATGTGCGAGCACTTTACTTGGTGCCCTGGCTGCAGACCTGCTCACCGCTGTGACCCTGCGCTGTGAAACAGCACCCCCCCGGGCGAAACCGGTGCATGCCACCGGTGCTGGCCACGAGGAGACGGCTCTCTACCTGGCTTCCTTCCCGAAGAAACATCCACCGTCCTCACCGTGCTCTGCTCTGCTTCGTCTCTGCGCCGTTTTGGTCACCTGGTCGAGTCCGGGAACGACGCACGCGCCGCGTCGCATGGTGATCGCATGTGATCGGCGATGCCAATGTATTGCCGAGGTTCACGGACACCCATGGCTGCTGGTTGGGCAAAGGCTCCAGCCTGGTGATGTCGCCCAAGGCTGGGACAGAAGCACCAAATGTTCGACAGAGGGCAGAGTATAAATGACAAAAGGGGCACCAAAGTCATCCAAAGAATGATTTTGTGATCTACACCAATCTTAAGTAGATTGAAGATGAAACACCTGTAAAACTATGCTTCCACCACTTCCACATCACTCTTGTCCTGCTCCAGGCGGTCTCCGGACCCAAGCATTGCCTGTCCACCACGGCGACCGGGGCCACCACAGCCGCACCCAGCGCGGCCGCCACCACGGCGCTTCCCGTGACAGGCGGTGCTTGGGTGGTTCGGTGAGGAAGGGCAGATGAAGAGGGTGAGTATTGGAGGAAGAAGGGAGGTAGAGTCACTGTAGTGGCACCCAATCTGATAAAACTTTTGAATAGCAGCAAAACTGGGGCTTAGGCAATCTTTGGCTCTACTCTGAACTTGATAATGAGCCGGGGGGGAAGTTTCCAGTGTTTGGTTCCTTTTCCAGGGCTGTTTGAATAGTTTGAATCATTGTTATTCTAAATCTATTGGGTTTGTGTTGCAGAGACCTCCGGAGTTGGTTAGTGTTTGCTTTCCATTGAACACGAGTGATGTTGTGGAGTTCCTAATTCGAAGGCGGAAGATCATCCCTACGCATGAAGTCTTTACAAGCCTCAGAAGAGTATGGCAACGCGGGTAATACCCTGACATAGGATCTTTACTGACATATATAAGGGTTGCCAGCATTGAACGAAGGAAGAAAGACACTGGCACATCCTGGCACCACCTATGATGCCCACATACTGCCTCGCAAAACCGGAGTTTCCCCTGGTGGCTTCGGTGGTTTCGTTTTGTTCAACTTGTAGGAACCACCGTTTGTAGGGAGGTGCCTTGGTTCGCACTGCTGGAAGAACCCCAATGACACTGGACGAACACACTCGCTGGAAGCTTTTACCTTGAAGGCCTTGGGTTTGGCCTGCAGAAAAGGTGGTTTGGCCACCGGAGGTTTTCCATCAGCAGTATTGCAGTATTCGAGCAACTTTGTACTGAACGTGTTTGATTTTTGTTTGTATTGAACCATGTTGTGCTGTCTCCTTCTGCAGTACTTTTCGCTTTTCTTCAGCACAAATTGCAACATCAAAAAACCATCCGGCCAAATCTGAGTAGCTCCATGTCAATTCTTGGAAGTCTCTGGGTAACCCTGAACCCTACTTGCGGAGTTAGTGCGGCAGGTGAAAGATCGTTTTGACGGTTTGATGCCTCGTTTGAACCATCTGAGACAAAGGAGGTAATGACAAGTCATGGTGATAGGCTGGTCTTTGCGAAGGTTGTGTTTTTTGGGCGACTTCACAATCGAAGGAATGTCCACCGCAGGAGCCCCAACTTGGCACCCCCCCCACATATTCAGGTAGCAGAGATTTCCGGGATATACTTCTTTCTTTCTTTCTTTCAAATGGACGCTTCGATTGGACGGACCGGCAGGAGGGAATATACTACATATATATAGTAGTTCAACCAGCTTTTGGATTGCGTGAAACGAAGGCTTTCATTGAAGCTTTTCCACTCACTTGGACGCAGCTTGCATCAAACACAGACGTGTCTCGTTCGTGTTCTCGGTCACGCGTCCCTTTTGGCGTGACCGTAGGTGTGACCGTCCCTCAGGCAGGATGTGGCGCGTGCGGAAAACAGACAGTCATGGAGTCTTGAAGAGTCAACATTTGGAGTTGTTCTTTCTGGTTTCGGATGGAACATCATTCAATTCGAAGACTTCATTCGAAGTGTTTTTATTGAGTTGAGCCTTCCTTCTTTTTGGGGTCGTGACTTTTGAGAACTCCTTTTTGGACCTGAATAGATCCAAAGAGTTCCCAACCTGCTGCGGGGTGAACGCCGACGCCAAAGCTGCCGCTGTCTTCAAAAGCGGCCGACACGGCCGGTCTCACCTGGCCGGTCTCCAGGTGCCATCCGTGCCATCCGCAGGCGCGGGTGGCGCCGTGGCGGTTTTGACCTGTTTGTCCTTTGACCGGATACTTCAACACCGGATACAGCATGGTCGGTGACATGTTGACACTCCGGTGACTATTGGGTGTGTTTTTTTTTTTTTTGAATCCTTTGAACGTCATTTGTGGTGGTTTGGCCATGTTGGGCCACTCTCTGGTTGGCACCGACTCTTGGAACCGATTCGGCTCGTCACCGGGTCAAGCTGCGTGCCACTTCGCAAGAACTCTCAGTCGAGACCGACACACGAGACCGCGCGCGCGTCAAGGAAGCTCCATGGTTTCATTTGCAATCATTCTTTGAATGCTTTGTTTCTTGGTCTTGTGTTTGTAGATAACTCTAAGTTTGTTGGGGCCATGTGAAGGTAAACTCGAACTTTGTTCATGTGAAGCTACATGAGGATAGAACAAGCTCACTTCTTAGAGGACTGGATCTGTCAAGAGAATTTGCCGTGATCCCTGACTAGATGATGAGACAAAGTTCGATCTTTTCGTTGCCGCACATGATCTCAGGTAGCAACTCCTGGCTTTGGTGGCCCTTAGGCGCAGGCCCTGGGCCCGTCTCCCATCTCGAGCCACCAAATCCTCAGTCCTCCCAGTCCTCCGGTTGCGGTCCTCACCGTAGACTCACGCCGTTCCGGATGCTCGTCCAAGTCGACCGGTCAGGGCAAAGCACCGTCATCGATTCATCGATCCTGTTTTCCGGGGGGGTTGAGCTACGAAGTATTGCTGCTGATCGTTGTATGGCCCTTTCTGACTGTTTGTTTGTTTGTTTGTTTGTTTGTTGTATGTGTGGCTCACATATGGTGCCATACACCGAAACAGGTTGCAAGCCACATCATCAGCATCGCAGAGTCGGGATTTCCTCGGGTTCACATTGATGCAACACGCATTCTTTGCACTCACTTTTTGTCTTTTGGTCGCGCACTTCACCAAGATCCTGTACTTGGGCTGGAAAGGGTCTCTTCTTGGAGGTTCCGACCGACCCGACGAGTCCGACCCGCCGGTCTCTGCCGGTCACTGTCGGATGCGGAGGGCCACTCGCCGTAGTGGCCTGTTGGTGGGTGTTCGACGGGCGTTCCGCGCCAGGTGCGATCATCTTGGTCTCTTTGGTGAGCTGCATGTTGGCTGGGACGCCCAGGAGTTGTCGGACTTGATTGGGCACAAGCTCATACTGCTTGACGTTGGACTTTTCGGCTGCCATTTGAAGTGGTTTCTTCATGTCACTTCACTGCCCGAAGTGATGCGTTTTGTGGGACATGGTGGAACATGGTTTCCACACCCTTCGAAAGGTTGCTGCTACCAGATGCATTCCATTCCTCCCGTCGCCTCCTTTTTGGAAGGAACATCATCCAAATCCTCCGGTTGCAGCGCGACGTTTCTCCCGCGCTCCGAGAAGTGACCGAGGTGGGCAAAAAGAAGCCGAAAGAAAGTGCTCGCAAGCGACATGCGAGGACGGGTGAGGGAGGCTCCTGGGATGGTGTGTTTTTTTGGGATGGATGAAAGATCGAATATCCCGGGCCTCTCACTCCTAAGTCCATTGTGGAAATTGTTCTTGCTCTGGTTGATCGGCTGAACAGGCACAGAAGGGGATGGGGATTCAGCCTGGCTTGCCTGGCTTGCAGGCAAAAGATCGCATGGCATGCGCCAGGTTGTCCAAGGTGACGTCCAAGAAAGCTGTCTCCTGCAATTGATGGAAGACATTCTGCAGCGCCCAGTCCGCTCATATCAACCTGGTATTTGGAGAATATATATCTTCCACATACTAATATACCATTTGGTGCAACAGAGCTCTTTCTTGAAGACCAATCTCCAGAGTCATCCTCAAGAAAAAGCTTAGTATAAACATCAATCCTTTCCTGTCCAATCCCCGATCCCACGAACCGATCGTTTCGGCGTTTCTCTTCCTTTTTCCGAGGAGAACTCAAGGCATGCAAGAGGTGGAGGAAGATGTGGAGGACGTGAGTCAACCCGGGTCGCGGCGTAAACAGGCGACGTCCCAGGTCGCGAGATGTTTCGCGAGGTCAGTGAAGCGATGCCGATGTCGGTGCTTTCGTCTGATCCGCCGACAGTCTCCAATTGATTGTTGGAGGTGCCCTTTTTGCCGCAATCACGGGTTGTCCACAGTGGAAGATGGGATGAACATGGCCCCTGGAAAGACCATGTTCCGAATACCAAACAGGGAGTTGTCCACTTAGGAGTCTAGGAGGGAGAGTGGGCTTTTGATTTTGCTGGCCCGGGTGACACCCGAACCGTGACAGCTTCACTATAGTGAAGGATATGGAGGATGGGACTTTCAGTTCTGGAGGATATACAGCGGACGAATCGCAACAGCTCAAATCACTCATCTCAGAAAGAGCATTTGGACATCTTTGCACGCCTAGAAAGACTCGTAGTTGCTGCGGTTGCTGCAGTTGTCCTTCCATGGCGGCTTTGTTGACTTCAAATGACTTGAAGCTTGTCGTCTCTGATGCCACCACGCCCTTCCCTCAAGCTCGCTCACTCTGCGGCGCTATGGGAGGAGCCGGAATCGGTCGAGAAGCCTTTGATGCCCTGGGAGCAGCGGAAGTTGGAATCTCGAAGCAACAAGATGGGCTTCCAGGCGACCCGTGGGACCCGTGCACCGTGACCCGTGCGTAGGATATTGAGAGGATCCGGTGGGAGCGGTCCGGACGGGTCCGGAATCCGATGAGGCCTTCGGTCTCCTTCGTTTTCTTGGAACTCCAATGGGGGCGGGGTGTGGCAGAAGCTGCGGCGCTTTGTGGCGCTCCGTGCCCACAGGCGATAGGTGTTTGACCAGCCCCAGAGCGAGGTGAGCTAACAGCTCCGTGCCTCTCCCTGCGTTGGATGAAACAAGATCCCGGGCGTAAACGGGATGGTCCGGGTTGAATCCAACAGCAGTTCTGACCGGTGAAGTGCCTGTCCGTGTTTGTGTTGTGTAACTCCCATGTATGATGTGCATGGATTTTGCTAGAGCAGTAGTTTGAGTTCAGTTTTTGCTTTCAGGGTAACCCCTTCATTTTGACTCCAGATTTTTTACTATACGCTCTCAGCCTCAGCTATGAACCTGGTGATGGAACATTTTCCGGAGTGCCCTATCCATCAAGAACTTCTTGCACTTCCATGAGCTATGATGGTCCCCAAATTAGAACGAGTTTCCAAGACGGATTCACTTCTTTATCGATTTTGTGGTTTTATCAAAACTAATTGATGAGAAAATATCTCGTGTGAGGACATGTGAGGACATCACAGTGATGTCATCACTCAGGCGTGGAACTCGGCTTCAGCCCTCGTTCCATCTTCCCATCTTTTCGCATTTGGTTTCAGAGGCTCGATGGCACGGGGCCCACAAGATGTTTTTTAAGAGGGGGTCCATATAAACCAGCGAACTTGGGGGGCCCTTGTGCCATCTACTCTGAAACCAATGTAAACTTAACTTGACACCGACCCAGCAAAAGCCCGGCCCCAGAAAGCGCCACTCGTGCGCCACTCGTGCGCAGGCTCCAGGAAGCTTCATGCGCTTACCACTCACGGTGTCTCGGTGGGGGTGGGTGGAGGGTCTGAGGAAGGTAAGGATTCTGGAGAGATACTATCTGAGATACTAGAAGATGAGAACAGATTCTTGCCTGGACTTATTGAGGTCCCAAATAGATTGCTTACTTGCTGAGCTTGCAAGGTTTGATCCGTTCAACTCCGTTCAACTTTGATTTCTGGATGATGACCATTAGCACACCTTCAAGTGTTGTGCAGAAGGCCAGGCTGCGAGGTGAGGAAAGTTCCAACTAAAACCCTAAGATACCAATTTCCTTTGTTTGTTTTTTGTTATTTTGTTTTGTGGGCATGCATTCTTAATCCTTTTCCCTGGGGTCTCTCCATTCAGTGCACCGCATATTACCAGCACTGGATGTTAAACGCTTAAATACATATACCCAGAGTTTTGGTGGCATGAACATTGGAGAACAAACAGACCAATTGCAGTTTGGTCACTAGAATTGAATAGTTGTTGCCGCTGTTGCATCCCATGGGTGGGGTACCTGGTCTGGGGCATTGGCAAGGGCCTGCCAATTTTGGCGAACTTAACACCTAGTGGGCAGGGGAGCAGCCAGAGGTACCACTGACTTGACAAGGGAGATTCTCAGGCTGTGGAGGAAAACTCTTTTATAGGTGGATGAACCCCAAAACTCTTCTTGACAGTTGGGCACGGACATGGGGGGCTAATCTGCATGTCCCCATGTTGACAAATATTTCGCACCCACTGACCATGCGGGTCGTTCCTTCTTGTGGTTTCGGATGGCCGAGGCTCAACGTCCACAGCCCCTCTCCGGCCCACACCTTCCGCCGCTGGGTTTGAGCCGAGGGGGCAAGTGAAGTGGGCGAAGACGAAGCCAAGAAGCAACACCTGATATATAATAGATGGAAAGGTGAAGAGAATCTATATTCAGCATCTAAGAACCAGCTGTCCTTTAATGTGTTGAGCTTAAGATAGCTCAAGTGATGAGCAAAAAAGAAGGTCTTGATGGTGATTGGTGAAGTCATGGCAGTCGCTCATGTTTCAGAAATTTACTGTATATAAATAATCAAGACCAGGGCTACAAAGCTGAAGCATCTGGATTCTGGATGTTTTCAAAAGTGTCTTCAAAAGTGTTTGACGCTTGACCACTATGAGCTTTGAGAGCTTTCCTCTCCTCCCAGACTTCATGCGCATCCTTCATCCACCTCAAGCATCACACGTTTTTAGAGGCATCCAATCTACCCATGCTGCAGATCTTATCGCAGTTACCTCGTGCAACTTCCAATCCTCTGAGTTGGTGCCTTGTGGTTGGTGGGTATCCGAGGTGGGTATCCGTGTGAGTTGTTTCTCGGGTGAGTTGGTGTGACCCAGAGGAGCCCCTCAAACTAAGACACTCCCTTGAAAGACTCATGGAAGTGGAGTGAACACCACCACCTGTCTGGTCTTCGGAAGACTCGGGGTCCTCCGAGTCTGCCGGAGCCAATGCCATCCAGGCCCACGATTTTCCAGGGTGAGAGTGTTCCAATTCCTTTGGTACGTCCACACAAAAGGCCGATGTCCATTTCTATTCGGCGGATGTTCCGGACGTCGTCCCGCCGCGTCGTTCGCAGCTGCTCGGGCGAGGCCCGAGATGGAAGCCACGCAGCAGCCACTTGGACCGCGCTCGGCGGTGACGAGCTGCGACGGGCTCCGGCGGTGAGGAGCTGCGATGCCGTTGATGTCGGGCAAAAACATGTGTCTTCCGGTTCTGCGTATTTTTTCTTTCGCGGTGGGGCGAAAGGGTGTGTATGTCTGAACTGCTTCACTGCTTTCCTCACCCCTGAAAGAGGGTACGGTTCCCTGCTGCATTTGGAATTCAACCTGCCGAAGCTGGGAATCAACATCACAAGCCTCCCAAAAGCGCACACTGGACCAGACTGGATCTTTGTACACTTACAGTATACCGATTCCGATGTATACCCTCAAATCATATCCCGCCCTGGCGGCCCGCCCTGGCCCCGCCCTGGCCGCCCTGGCTTAAGCATCCTTTTTTTAATGGTCCTTTACCGAACAACCATGGCCTTTACCAAGCACTTGAACACTCAAAGACCGTGTCACCTTCTTCACCCCGATCCTTTGCTGAAATCCGGACGGAAGACATCGACCCATGAAACCAGGACTCGGTCGACCCTGGCATTTCAGCACACTTGCAGTAATGAATATTCGTTTTGGAGGACTGAGTACTTGTGGCCACCGAGATCTATAGAATAAGTCATCGAAGCCTTCCGTTCTTTCCCACTGGGCTGACCGGGCTGGCGTCGCTGCTCCAGAGGCTCGTGGCCTTGCCTCCCACGGGGCGTTACATCGTCTCCTGATGCCAATGTGAAGCTGGATGAAAAAGGAAGACTTGGGCGA
Organism: Durusdinium trenchii; assembly: GCA_963970005.1. Lineage (NCBI taxonomy): Eukaryota > Dinophyceae > Suessiales > Symbiodiniaceae > Durusdinium > Durusdinium trenchii. Next base: position 174,602 of record CAXAMN010024694.1, on the reverse strand, counting down.
GAGTGCTGAAGGACTTGGGCCAGAGTGCTGAAGGAAGATAGATCATGTGTACTTCTAGAATACGCCAGACCGGACACGTCTGGATGTGATTTATTTGCAAACATATCAGGGACGCAGTCGACGCCTGCTCCCGCCTTTCGTGGACGGTTTTATGGGCGGGATCGACCTGGCCAGAAAGCAGGGCACAGACACGACCTGTCTGGGACTGACATATGATGACACATGCCCTAGAAGTCGAACCACCGTCTATTTGATATCCTTTACCGAACATCCATCGCTTTACTAAGGATGTTACATGATTTCCACCTAGAAAACCACATCAGCCACTTTAAACATGGTCTTGAACTTCTAGGGTATGTGTATCTTAATAAGGGAACCCCGGGGGTCGACGGAGGTCTCCCTATTTCGATACACACAGACATTTTCGTCTGACATGACGTGAAGGCGCCATGGAGTCACCGATCTGGGGAAGTGCTGGATAGACCTGGGATAGACCTGGGATAGACACTCCATTTACGACTAGTAAGGCACTTGTTGCTACTAGCGTGGCACCTGTTACTACTAGCCACTCCATAGGACGGTTGTTCATACAGTATACCGGTTGTACCGTTGCTGCTGTCAGGTTATACCGTTGCTTTGATAAGCGTTGGTGCTTGAACCGAGGTTTCACCTTGTGAGAGCAGAGGTTTCTCTTGTGTTCAGTTCCGACATGAGCTTGGACGGGTGACACTTTACTTTTCTGTTGACTTGGTTGACTCTTGTGGCTACATGATAGGAATAAGATTTGAATCAGCATTTCTATTGCTTGGCCAATGCATTTCAAAATTCTCAATGACACTTGAGTTGAGCAATTACTCACATAGCTCTTCAAGCCTCGCACAGCTCTTGGAGTACTCTTCCTGATTCGTGGCTCTGAATTTCTGGTGGCTCAGCTTTTACCATGGCCGTTCAGCAGCCGTTCAGTTCGTTCGTTCGCTGTCAGAAGAGACATTGGTTGCTGACAGCAACCAAGCTTGTTGGGCACATAGGCATGCACCGGAAGATAGGGGGACAAGAGCAGCCCATCGACGAAAAACTGCCTAGGCAACGTGAAGCATGGAGAGTTCACTCTAGAGGTAAACTGTCCTCCTACCAGAGGGTGGTCATCTCCGTCCATTGCCGTGCTTTTCTCGAAGATGCAATCCTTCTACCCACCGCGCCCTGGAGAAAGCAGCGAGCCACGTCCAGTTCCCCGAGGCCCGTGGGAACGGGTGGACATGGGAAGACCAACGTTTGGTCGAACACGTCCCTTGCTGAAAAAGCCATGCCATGCCATCTATCGACAACATGAAGTGTCCGCATAATTTGTAAGATAGGTCTATATATAGCGTGTACTTTCGTTGCAAAAAGCATGATGAAGTAGAAGTGACAGCTTGTTTGCCATTAGGACAGGTGTCTTTTTCGCCCGGCGAACCGGTCGCCTGGCCCCCTTCGACTCCGCAAGCGACCGAGGCCCCGAGAACTCCGAGGCCGTCTGGCGAGCGGCCGGGCGGCCCGGCGATGCCCGACCGGTGTGATGAGCAACGGAGTGACGGAGTGACGAGGTCCGGTGGAAGATCGACCGGTCGGAAGATCGACCGGCCTCAAAGTTCAGAGTCGAGCACGACTCAGTTTGTAGACTCTTGATGATATGTCAACCCCCCCAGGCCTGAAGAGGTGTTATAATCCATGTATGGGCGGAGGGTTTATGAATCGAGCATTAGATGGGCCAAAGTATTGGATGCACCTTTCCTTTGGAGGATCTTCCAAATGTAGCTACAGTACAGCTACAAACAGAACTACACCTCGGGTTCTGGCAAACCCAGGGTTTGGTGGCACAGTCAGGGCCGTTCAGCTTCTGAACCTTTCCTAGCGCCGTAGCACAAATCAGTGAAGGGATACTGTAGAACAAAGAATCAGTCAAGGGACTCGTCCGCAACCTTTGGCGGCCAACCTTCTGGTGTGTCAGACTACTAGTAGGTAAATTGAAAACGTTCCTTCTATAAGCCTTGTAGCGTCTCCCAGAAGGCGGTACTGTATTTTCATGTATTTTCTATCATCTAGAACATGGTTGTGCCATGCGTCGAAATTCATCGATCCATCCAAATCTGGAGCCTTTACCCCTGAAATGTTTCTTCTAAGACCGAAAAACAGCTCCCATGTGTTCCCTGTTCGCGGGGTGCTCCGAATTTCTTCCACCAAGTCAAAGGCAGGAAGCTCGAGGCCCCAAGGCCGCCTGCCAGGCATGTCTCATCCCCCCCGGGTGCGCCACCGGGATCGCTGAAATGGGCCGGGGATGCGGGGGGGGGGTAGGGACGTCTCGCGGATGAAGTAAGGATAGGCGTGGCGACATGTTCCGCTAGGTTCTTCGGACATCATAAGAACAAGATGTTCTTTCCCTCTTCCTCCCCAGGGGTCCTGCACCGGGCCAGGTGTTCCTAGAATGCATGGTTTTGACCAGTACCTTTTTTTGTGGAGCCACCAGGTGCAGCATCTCCACCTGTCACAGATCTGTTGCTCAAGCTCGAGACTTTGAGACCGAAGCGACCCGTCCGTTCAGTGCGTCCGTTCGTTCGGGGGGTAGACGCCCGGTGTGCCGGACCCATGTCACGCATCATCCGAAGAACCTGACAGGAACGGGTGATTGAGTTGGGTTGACACGTGGTTGCCGAGCTGAAGATGTGGCTTGCTCAAGACATGGCACTTGAACTTCATTGACGTGCCATGCAGCCAAGTCAATGGATGCGGATGATGCCGATGAGGCCGACAAAGTGATGTTGAGGAATGAACCACAGGATGCCCGCTTCACCAATGTCAATCTTATCCCTTTTTTTAATCCTTTTCCTTTTATCATTTTATCCTTTTCATCTTATTTTCTTGCCTTTATCATCTTATCCTTTTTTACTGTGCCTGGAAGGAACAAACATCACCTGAATCGGAGAATCGGGTCGAGCGTAATGGAACTTAAACGCACCGTTTCCATAATCGGTCTTGCTTTGGTTGATATTTCTTGTTTTTTTGCTACGGCACCAGCGAAGACCAAAACTGCTGAAGGAGGTCCAGGAGTGGTTTTCTTCTCCATCCTCAAGTGGACAGATTCAAACGTATGGCAGCAGTTGGCGCCAAGTAGCCTCAAAACGTCTTCGTTGACCAACATAGATTTATAAGTACGTAATATTCAATGTGCCTCTCTGTTTGGATGACCGCTTTGCTAGGGATGTTGGGTGTTGCAGATCAACATTCCCAGGATAAAAAGAAAACATAATGCTAGAAGACAATAACAGTAGCAGTATACAAAATCCCTCTAGATTTGTTTGGACATCACTCCATACCTCTCGTTGACCTCGACAATCATGACTGGAAACTGTTGGAGGACAAACTCCTGCATCGCCTTTAAGATAATTACAGTAGGGTTTTAGCACTGGTATTTACGGTGTTTTGAGGTTTCAGGTGGGAGGGGCAGTCTTTTTCTTTCATCAAGACCAGGAGGTTTGCTGTTTCTGCAGGATGGGCTGGTGCTGTTGCGGGAGCCTCGCAGGCGCCTGGGTCGGTATCTTGGCAAGAAAATCCGTTCGCCTGCCAATTGGCCGTTTGGTGTGGAAGAGTTTGCCCAAGGTCTGGAGCGACACCCCACAACAAAAACCTTCCAACACCTGTTTTTCCATCAAAAGCCAGGTTTGGGGTATTTGGATCTTAAAAGCCTTGAGGGTGCCCCTATAATGCTGGGTCCCTGACCAGATTATTATTCTGCATGATGTATGTATACTGGTTCCCTCCACATTGGGGGCATCGGCAGCAAACAGTTGGTTAATTCCTCACTGGTTTCACACCCAAAAGGGTGCATATCTCAACCTCCCACCATCACAGAGAACAGGATAGACATCTCAGCAATTCTTCCATCCCCGTGTCTCGCAGGACTCAGAATCAACCAGGTTCCTCAGATGATTCTTCCACCCAGATGAATCTGCCACCCAGGGGCACCTCAAAGCCAACACGGCGCAGCTCCCCTGACAGACCCACACCGCGGGAAGCGCCAACGACTCAAGCCCCAACAACTCGGACGGCAGTCGGGTTTGGGGCGCAGCGACGCACGACGGCCGTCGGGTTTGGTGACAAGAATCGATAGTGGCAGTAGAGTCTGAGTATGAGTCCACCTTTTTGACTTTCTTTGGGCCAGAGATCTGCAGTTACTTCATGTTAATTACTTCGTTGTGATCCTGTTCGCTTGGAGCTTCGATGATGCAGGACGTCAACTTGTCCAGACTTCCGGGAAAAGACGGTCGACGAGCCGCGGATGCCACACGAGCCGCGGACGCAGATGCCGCACGAGCCGCCGGCGTCCACGGTTGCTGGCGCGAGGGGCTCGGGCGCCACATCGTTGGTGGAGCTTATCGACCGAGGCATTTACGGTGCCTGGGCGCAAGGCTTGATTTCAAGGGGACATAAGCCACAACAGGCTTGGTTTGGGAAAGAATATAGGAACTTCTGGTCAACATGGGTTGGGCTTCTTGGGGGAACAGACTCACACAGAAGAAAGAGCTTCCAACATTTTAGACCAACAGCAGGTTTTGATTGGAGGCCATCGCTCTTAGGTTGGAGGCGATCGCAAACAGGTTGGGTGGCCATCGCTAGGTAGGTTGGAGGCCATCATATCCAGGTTCATTGCACGACGATTCGGCCAACACTCTAGGCCCCTTCCAGGGTGAGGCTCAGGCTAATACCCTCAATGGAAACCTCTGCCTTCAAAGCCCGATGTTCAGTCCGCAGAGCTCATCGCCACATGATCTCGACCATGTTTGAAGCGGTTATGTTTGCACAATTGTGGTCGACCTTCCGGGCCCAGAACTCGTGGAGAGGGGTGTCGCCCAAATCGGGGATAAGCAACGGTCGGTTTCCTCGTCAAGGTGCCCCCGACCGGAGTGGTCAAACATGAAGCACATTCCAAGTATCTCCAAGTGCTCAAATAGGAACTGCATGGTACAATTATATAACGTTAGGATCTTGATTAACAATTTTGTGTAGACATGGATTGAAAAGCCTCGTCAGGCCTCGGGGGTTTGATGAATCAAGATTCTGTTCTACATTAACAGATATTAAAAGGATCGAACATATCGATTCCCTGCACACAATCGATGCCCCAAGCTGCTTTGGCAACGTGACTGTGAGGATGGGACTCTGAAAACTTCTTCAACCTTCTCAATGTATTGAATGTTACTTCAGTTTGGTGACGTTCTTTGTTCAGGGGTGGTCAAAACACTTCTCCGTGAACACGACACGCGTTGAGCTTCTTGTGGCGGTCTGTGTGATTCTCCAGAGCCCGGAGCTGAACGAATCACACTCCAGACCTCTCTCAGTCAGGCATGGGCCCTGCCGGCCGCCGCGCGCGCCCCTCCGCGCCCCGCTCCGAGTCCCTGCCACCGGAGGGGATCGCTGGAAGTTCCCGCGGTCGGGCGCGGTCGGGCCGATGGGATCAAGGCACGCGTGCGAGCCTGGAGCAGGCGGCAGCAGCTGGGTGCTCTGGTGGCACTGCTGGAACCTGTTTGGGGGGAAGGCTTGAGGGATGAAAGATGACAGGGGGAGTGAGGTAGTTTGATTAGATGTTTGGAGTGTTAAGAGTAGTTCGACAGGACGGCTGACTTAGACCGGTTCCGAAGTCCGTTGCTCCGGTCGCCCTGGCCCGGTTGGCCTCCACCAGCCAAGGTCAAGGCTGCGTGCACGAACGGCGCGGGGGAACTTGGCGCCACAGCAGCTGGAAGACTCGGATCCCTGGGCAGCCTACTTTGGAGAGAAGGATCGGGCAGATCGGAGCGATGTATCCTGAAGGTATTAGTCAGTTTGTGTATGTTTATGTCATTTTGGAGCAGGCATTTTCTTTTCAGCAGGTATGAAGCTGTGAAGCGGAAGAGGGACACCTGTTGATATTGGAAAACACTCCCACGCAGTGATTTTGATCAATTTTACGTAGCAGGGGTCGTGCAGAAGGAAACCTGCATCATGAACTTGAACATTGGAACATAAACCCTTTGCTTGTGAACCCCCAGCCCCCATGATCCTGGTGTGCTGGTGAAGGCATTTATTTGGGGAGGATCTCTCTCGGTTTTGCTTTCCAGACTGCAGATTGGCTCAACGTTGTATTAGGCAACAACAAGGCCCTGGGTAGAGTTCATTTATTTGCCTGCTCCAACGTGATCATTGACACAACATGCAACTCACCCCATCAATCCAACCTGGAGATTCATTTGCCATTTGCATCTATTTGCCATTTGCTCTGTATAAGAAGTTATTCCCCACATCACTGTGTGGGGTTCTTGTTTTTTCGCTCTGCACCCGCCGCTCCGCGTCCACGTCCGCGTCCGCCCTCCGCCGTCCACTCATCTTACACAACTCATCACATCTCACTCATCTTGCACCACTCATCACATGCTCGCACTGCACTTGGTGAACCTGGAGTGCAGATTTCGTGGCAGGCGCAGTACACAGAGCCTTCAGGAGGACCCGGTGGACGCGTGGGCGCCGCTGGGCCGCGGCTGCCTTTTGTGTGGCAAGTACAGCACTTGGTGAACCTGGACAGATTTCGTGGGAGGCGCAGTGCACAGAGCCTTCAGGAGGACCGGGTGGACGCGTGGGCCCGCAAGAGTGTCCAAGAGTGTCCTACAAGAGTGCCCCACAAGAGTGTCCTACAAGAGTGTTTTACAAGAGTGTCCTACAAGAGTGTCCCACAAGAGTGTCCCACAAGAGTGAGTGTCATACAAGGTGTCCCACAACAGTGTGTCCTACAAGAGTGTCAAAAGTGTCTCCTGCAAGAGTGTCAAAAATATGTTGGGTGTTTATTTTCGAGTACGTGTTTGCAGTCAGGTTCGTGGGTTCCAATTGGTGTTATTTCAAGGCTTACGCCTGTTTCTGCAAGTTATAAGCTGCGTTGTTTGGCCAACTTGGAGAAGTTACGCCAGCATAGACCCCAGATAGCAAAAGGACTTTTCCGGCAGTGCCAGCAGCGGACTGCAGAGGCACACTGCAGCGGCAAGGTAGCCGCGCCCGAGCGGCTCCAGCGCCCAAGCTCCCAAGCAGCGCCCAAGCAGCGCACAAGCAGCGGCGCCCTGCAGCTTGTAAAGCCCACACACAGCAGCTGCGCGGCGCCGCCGCCCAAGCTCCCGAGCGCCGCGCGCAGCAGCGGCGCGGCGCTGCAGCGGCGCCAGCGCCCGAGCTTGCAGCGGCGCCACTGCCCAAGCACCACGCGCGCAGCCAGCTCACAGCAGCGCCGGCGCCATATCCGCAGCCAGCTCACGGCACCCGCGCCAGCGCCAACACCCCGCAGCGGCGCCCAGCACCGGCGCCCTGTCTCGAAAGCGCGCGCAGCCAGCTCATTGTTATTGACGTAAGAACCCCATAGCTGTCGCTATCTGGGGAGAAAAGCTCAGAGGAGAATGAACTTATTTGCCATGAAAGAAAAAATAAAACTAGACAAAGTGAAGAGTGGCCCTGACCCTTGCGTGAGAGGAGCACGACAGCTTTCGCAAGCAGATGCGGCGGCATTACGCGGTGCGGTGCCTCAGTCCAAGATCTGCAACAAACCCAGTGTGTTTGAAACCTGCACCGAATTCATGTATGCGAATCTCATTCACATCACACTCTTCAAATCCCAGTGTCCCTGTATGTTTTGTCGTATCTGGGTCATATGTCGGTGGTGTCTTGGTCATGTTTTGGTGGTGTCGCAGCAATGTTTAGGTGGTGTCCTGGTCATATTTAATTTAGGTAGTATCTCGATCATGTTCTGTGGTCTATCAGTGATGTTTCGGTGTTCATGTTTCTGTGGTGTCTCGCGGTGATGTTTAGGTGGTGTCTCCGTCATGTTTGTAGGTAATGTGTCGGTCATGTTTAGGTTGTGTCTGAGTCATGTTTATGTGGAGTCTCGGTCATGCTTACGTGGCGTTTCGCTCATGTTTCTGTGGTGGCCCGGTGATGTTTAGGGGATGTCTGGGTCATGTTTTTTGCGGTGTTTCGGCCATGTTTATAGGTAATGTCTCGGTCATGTTTATAGGTAGCGTCTCGATCATGTTTAGGCGGTGTCTTGCTCATATTTTTTGTGATGTCTCGGTCATTTGTCTCCCAGGTCTGTCACTGGTGGTGTCCGCCCTTTTCCGGCTATGCAGCATTTCTATTCATTTGTCTGCCAGGTCCGTCACTGCTGGTGTCCGCCCTTTTCCGCTGGCCATGTAGCATGTCTATTCATTTGTCTCCCAGGTCTGTCACTGCTGGTGTCCACCCTTTTTCCGCTGGCCATGCAGCATTCTATTCATTTGTCTTCCGTTAGGGGTTCTCAATGCTGTCTAAGAGTGTCCTTGCTGCGGGACAGCGTGTCCGCCTTCCGTCCGGCTTGTCTTCCTTTTGTCTCGGTCTTGTCTCTCTTCTTGTTGGTCACTGTGCCCGCCTTGTCTCCCTTCTGTTTCCTTCTTTTTTCCTTCTTGTTTCACTTCTTGTTAGTCATTGTGTCCGTCTTGTCTCCCTTCTCTTTCCTTTAGTCTCCCTTAGACAGTATATGGCTCCCAATGTATATTCTAAGTATACTCTCCAACAGGAAGAAATCCGCATGGCCCCCGCCCGCTCCAGTCAGCAAACCACCGTTGGAAAAGGATCTCGATCCTTTGGCTCAGATGAGTGCTTGATCTCAAGGATCTTTTTGATGTACCCCCAAGGATAAAGCCTGGGCTACAAATCCAAGTGAGAGGGTGCTTGGAGCTGCGCAAACTCAAGAAGCTGGTTCACACATAAGTTGCACATGTGATTCTTGTCTCCGTTATTGTTGGTCATGGTGTCCGTCTTGTCTCCCTTCTGCTTCCTTTTCCCTTCTTGATTCTTGTCTCCTGTTTCGCTTCTTTTTCCCTTCTTGTTGGTCATTGTGTCCGCCTTGTCTTCCTTGTTGTCTCCCATGTCTCAACAAAAAGGACTTGGGAATGCTTCTTTGTTGTCACACCTGTTTGGGGTCTACGGTGGTGTAATTTTCTTAACGATTCTAGCAAAAACAAGCGTGGGATCACTAGGATTCCAGGTAGGTAAGAATGTTCGGTGGCCTGAAGACCCCTCAACGTTCACCACCTTCCTCACCCTCCCGCAGCGTACAGCTGATGCGCACGCACACACACACACATCGACATCTTGCAGATCGCTTTTTCCACGTCCGGTCGTTTTTCGCCCGGTGGGGCTCCGAGATTGTTCATGGCCCAGCGCCATCAAAAGATTGCCGAGGCGGTGCAGAGCCCTTGAAATGATTTACCAGCCCCTGGTTCATCCCTGACCATTGCTTCTGCGCCACCTCTCAAATCTGTCATCAAGGAGTCGCATGGAGTTGGGTTGTGTGGCTCGTCCCATCCCAGTGAGTCAATGTTCAGCTTCTTTGGATTTTCAAAGAGGGGCCAGGTGATTGGTGGGGCGCGGCCCCCGATGCTTTTCGATCTGGCTCCCAACCTAAATAAAAAATTGCTAAAGCAGCCGCTGGGCCGCGGCCGCCTTTCCTGTGGCAGGCACAGCACTTGGTGAACCTGGAGTACTGAATTCGTGGCAGGCGCAGTGCACAGAGCCTTCAGGAGGACCGGGTGGACGCGTCAGTGCTGCTCTCCCGCGGCTGCCTTTTGTGGGGCAGGCGCAGTACACAGAGCCTTGAGGAGGACTGGATCGTGGGACATGCTTGGTGCCAATCTGTGGCACTCATCTTACACCACTCATCACACACCACTCATCACACACCACTCA
>CAXAMN010024694.1:131063-164737 GCA_963970005.1 Durusdinium trenchii | reverse complement strand
ACTCATCACACACCACTCATCACACACCACTCATCACACACCACTCATCACACACCACTCATCCCACACCACTCTTCACACACCACTCGTCACACACCACTCATCTCATCCACTCTTATCGTCCAGTATCTTTCCGTCCTGTTTTCTTATCAGTCTTTACTGCTCGTTGATAGTTCTTACAAGCTTAACGTATGGGGTTATCCGGTCCTTTTTTTGTTTTGCATACCCCTTTCATCCAAGCGACAAAACAAACAGATTCCCCGAGTTCACACCGGCATTTCCTGGCCTTCCCCGACCCCTTCGCGTGAACACCGGTCTCAGGTCCCGATCTGGGGGCCGCCGCTGGTTCGGCGGCGCCGAGCCACGGCCGCGGAGCTCGGCGCCGTTCGCCGCGGAGCGTCGGGCGAGCTGACGACGGGGCACATCCCCGTGCTGCGGGACGAGTCCATTGATTGCCTGCTAAGTGGAGCCGACGGGAGCGATGGGCAGCCTGGTTTTGGTTTTGGTTGGAGAGTGGGACGGACTATATAGACATGGCCAGGCACAAATTTTTTTTTGTGGGTTGGTCGCGGATGTGTGTGTTTTTTTAATTTTTTTCATGTCTAAAGCAGATGAAAACAGTTGTTCCATCCTTCGTTTGGTCAACACCCTCTCTTCACCTACCTGTCTCATCATGTATCATCGTGCCATCCGTCTAGGCGTTTCCGGTGCCTCAAGGTACTACGCGGATGGCACCTTTGGTCGTGGTGGCCACGCCACGGAGATCCTGCGGCGGCTCAGTGGCGCTGGACGGCTCTGGGCCTTCGACTTGGACCCCAATGCGGTGGCCGTGGGACAGAAGCTGGAGACGGGTGGAGACGGGTGGAGACGGGTGGAGACGGGTGGAGATGGGTGGAGACGGGTGGAGATGGGTGGAGAGGGAGAAGCAGAGTTGGGAGGTTTGATGGAGATGGGAGATGGAGTTGGCAAGGAGAAAGGGTTGGTTTTTAGCTGTGTTGAAGAGAAATACTGCGAGAATGTTGTGGGGTGATGACGGAAAGGGTGGAGGAAATCGAATTGTACGGTGTTTTGTTGCCGGGCCTTGTGAGTTGTTTTGGCCGCCTTTTTGCAGGGCTGAAGCAGCCATAGAAGGGTCAGAGGATGTCAGAGGGCATAGGAGTATTTTCACAGTATAGATCATCCAATGTTTGTCAATAAACGTGTTCAAGCCGGGCCAGTGGGGGGTGGAATTTCAACATGTTTCCAACAAATAAACCCATTGAATCACTTTGAAAATAGCACGTCCCAGGCTTCTGCACAAGGAGGGAATGACAGATGTGGACAATAGGGGGTTGAGGTGTGCTGATTCAGAATCAGTTTGGCGAGTTTCCCTCGATGAAACCAAGGTGGACGAATTTCTGCCGCCAAGAACTAGCGCATCCAATGCCACTTCTCCTTCCTGCATCATCTCGACCTTTAGCCGCGACCTTTGGCGAGAAACCATGAGAACCCCGCATCTCCTCCCCCATCCTCACTAAGCATCTCTGCCTTTGGCAAAAAAGAGCTGCGCAGGAAGCGATGGATGAGCGCTTTACGATGATCCATCGGCCCTTCGCCGACGTGAACGCCAGCCTACCTGCAGACGTGGAGTTGTCTGGGATGCTTTTGGACATTGGTTTTTCAAGTCCACAGGTGCCAGCGTGCGGCTTTAGACGCGCGACTGTTCACTCAGACACGAGGTGGACATGGGGCACATGTGATGTGGACACGGATGCTGTGATGCGTATGGAAACAGTGTTTCCGGTGTTCGTTGATGTTCGTTGGAGTTGTTGAGGGGATGAACCATAGAGAAACTTGCACAAAAGGACCAAACGTTGATATGCATCACTGGTGGTTGATAGGTTGTAGAGAGATGGTTTTCCAGGGGCCTTGCTCTGCTCTGCTTGCTTTTGGGTCTCTCCTATGATTTTGATTTTTTGTCGTTCAATCCAATCAGCAGTCAGCTTGAGGACCTTCTCGAGTACAGTCAGTAGCGACATATTCGCTCTGGGCAATATACTCAATTGACTTGAAACACCTTGAAATCAATTCGCCCAAAGCAGAGAGTAGAGCACGAATCTGCACCAATCCCCAAATGTATACCTGTACCTTGTTCCTTGTATGACATATGACATGTTCTACAACTCTATCTCTGATTTGGACATGCCACTGCCATCTACTGCCTCTTCTTCATGACCCATCCTTGTTGAGGACACACCCCGTAGAGTGGCTGAGCCATGCTGAGCCTGCCCGAAAAACAGGTGGATGATGGTGAGCGGGGTTGGAGTTGTTGTCAGGACCACCGAAACGACGCAGGAAAACGGTCGGAATGGCCACGAGTCACAAGCTCGGTCACATGCCGGAATGGCACTCGGTTGCAGGAGGAAACTTCTGGGATTCTCATACCCTATAGACGTCCAAAGATTCTTCTTCGCAACAGCTTCAAGTAAAGGATAATTCCTCAACTCGGGTCATCCAAATGACCATTTTTTAAGATTCGTCTTGGACTTCCAGAGCACAAGAAGAAAAGAGGAGTCACAGTTTGACAGAGTCTACCTGCTTCGATCTGCGTCTCGTCTCCACTAAGCCCATCACATCGCTGAACACCTCAGCGAACGGCGCGGCGCGACGCGAACCGCGAACGGAGCGTCGCGACGAGTCATGGACTGTGCAAAGGAGGCCCAGACAGTCATGGTTCCGTGGATGGCAGTTTTCCTTCTTGGAAAGAACATGTTTTCCCTACAGACAGGACAGGACAGGACGGAACTCCGATTCCAAGGTGGGGAAATCCTCAGATGAGTCTTTTGGACACTCACTTTCACCTGACACAACCAGGACCAACTCTCACCTGCTTTTTTGAATGGAGAAAAAGTGTCATGTCACCCATCTCAGCGTCAGACGATCATTGTCGCTAGGACGGGCCGTTGGACCTGCGGATGAACTTCAAGGCTGCTTTGGACAGAGGGACACGTCAAAAGATCGTTGGTAGGTGATTTCATTTTCTTTTTACCTTTCAATCGTTTTTGGGGCTGACTACCCCCTTTGACCATTCTTTTTGTAAAGGGCTGAAACCGCCATCCAGGCCTTCACCTCAACGTTCATGTCAGGTATTGTACTGGATACCCTCTCCAAGAATCATGGAACAGGGGTGAACATGGCCTCGAAGACTCCATACTGCACTACAAGCCACCTCCATGATTGTCGGACATCCCAAAAAGGATGGTTCAGGTCAGAGTCCGCTGTGGAGCTTCTTGCTTTTGGTGGCATGGCCTTCTCACCAGCCATCCCCGAGCTCTCCGCTCTCCGGGCGTCTGTTGAGCGTCCGCGCAGTTTTTAGGCTGGGATCCCTGCGTGGAAATGGCTGCAGACGACCACCCCTGCAGAGTTGGCCTCGGTGATTTACGAGAACGGTGAGGCGGCCTTGGCCGCCTCCGGGATGGGATCCTTTTTGGGCGGAGAAGAACAGCGGAAGAGAAGCTGTTTGACGGACCTTTTGGACCGGAACGGAGAAGACCATGGCATTTTTGCATCGAAATGTATCCGCTGGAATATGTCTAATTGCATAAAGCTGATGTCCAAACCAATTTGAACAGGGTCAGTGTACATCTTGCTGGCTTTTGCGGTGGAGAGTCCTTATGTCGAAATGGAGTTGAAGTTGGATTGAAGGGGGGCTGGTTGGCCCAGGCCATTGCCCGGCCGAAGTAACGTCTTTGATAGGTTTTTGACACGACAAGATGTGAATGTCCAAGCAACGTATTATATATTGCAAAGCATCCAGAACCGACAGTGAAGACCATGGAGGACACATAACAAACCACTTTCGGGGGTCTCGTATGAGGTTTGCGTTCCACTATGAAAGGTGAATCTCTTGGAAACTTACAGAGTGCTCCCGCCAAGACTTGTTTTGGATGTGTGATGCGTGCCCTAATTGTACCAGGAACACCAGCGCCACAGGAGGTTCTTGGCATTGGTCCGGCACTACTTGCTCTGCTCAGACACACCCTATCCAAGACTACCTGGATCATCCAATGGGGTTTGCTTTGTGATACTAAACCCCTGCACTACGACCTCCAGACGACGGACACCCAGATGGTGGGATGATCCTGGAAGACTTAGACTTGTGGTGCAGCAGGGATTCCTTCCAAATTCCTGCCCCCACTCAGATGTGTTCCAAATTCCTGTTCGGGGGGAAGAACTTGAGTGACCATCGACATGCAGATCCCTCCTTGATCCTTGAGATCCCTCCTCCACCCAGCAGCCCTTTCGAACCTGGACATGAACTTATATACCTTTCTGGGATGGGAGGAAACACTCGAAGCAGAACTTGAAGCCTGGCGACACGGCACCGGCGAAGTGTTGCTTGAAAGCACCATCAGGGTACAGCACCTTTCCGCCGTTGTTGTGAGTACAGAAAGGCACAATCCAGGGGACACCAAACATTTTATCTACCTCCAAACCTAGCAATATCACTATTATTGCTGTATGTGGTTCCTCAATCATCTCAATCTTCTCAGATTCAGAGGGCTCTATCATATTCCTATCCAGTCAGTGGATAAGCTTTGACCTTCTTTGGAATTGGTTCCTCTCTAAAGCTAAACAGCACGGAAAGTTCGGTTAACCTTTAACCTTTTATCTTGAAGCTGACCAGCTTCGGGCCTCCTTCTTCTGTGACCCGGACCTCCTCCCTTTTTGGTCCAGGCGCACCGAGGTCTTTCTTGTTTTTGTCCGGACCGGACCCCAAAAAGAACAACACCTTCAAACCGTGGTGCCAGGACGACGACCCCATCCTCTGTCATCGCATCGCGGAAGCGGCCTTGGAACGCCAGCGCCGGCTCGGTCGGGGCACCCGGGCGACCGGCCCGGCCAGTTCGGGCCGACCGGGCGACCGGAGAGGGGCGGAGGGCTCCGAAGTTGGTTCCCCACCGCCAGCCATTTCTTCAGCTCCGCCCCTCTTCAACCGAGTGATCCGTTTGGAGTTCCGTCTCCCAAGTAGTGGTGAAGTCAGAGAATCGATCGTAGAGTGGTCGTGGAGTCTATCGCTTCAAAGTTCACGCCTGGAATGTTTGGACACTTCTTCAGGTCCCTATACCTCAACGCTGGAGTTGGCCACCTGCATCCAGGACTGGTGGTCCCGCACAACACAAAGGCATCGTTTTTCAAGTGTGGTTGATCGTGATAATTTTTTGCAGTGGTCCCCAAGTAAATAGAGGAACGGGTCTTGAAGGGTGCTTTAAGAGGAGATCTATTTTGGTGGTTGCCGAAAAGGGAGAATCTGCCCAGACAATGGCATCGTCCATTTTGCATGGGACGCAATGCCAAAAGCAACGGGCTTCGTGCAAAAACCAGATCTTACGGATGCGAAAACCGCATGGAGAACAACTACAGTTGAGACATGTTTAGACCCCTCACCCTCATAATCCCTCATACTCTGCGCAACAGAACACGGATTTGGAGGCGGATGCATTGCTGCTCAGCCATCACCCCAGCTCCTCAGAACCCACCACGCCGAACACCGGTGAAAACCATGCCGGTGTTCGTGAACACACAGTCCAGAAAGGAATTGTGCTCCAGCGGTTCAGCATTTGACCCACCTTCCAATCACCAATGGCACCGAAGATCCATGGTCTGATGAGTCTGATGAGTCTGATGTTTAGACTGCACCACCAGGCCCAAACTCTGCTGGTGAAAAACAACGCGACACCTTCTTCTGCCCAAAGTTAGCTGCCAAGCTTCCGAGGAGGTGAAGCAAGGCTTGGATGATCGACGGCAACACCCGGCAAAGCTCGCATTTCAGGGCATTCGGAACTTCATCAACCAGGCGTCACTGGGAGAGGGACCGTTGCGTTTTCACAGGGTGTCGCAGATGGCGGCCCGATGGCGACCTCCTTGAAAGACATGAAGCAACAGCTCCATAGCAAGTGGAAAACAACCGTGTTAGTGCTCTTTTGCTCCATCTCGTTTGGATTTCATCCTTCAGCAGAGGGTTCCAGATCCTGTTGCAGAACCTGTGAATGAAACTTCAATCGATACCCAGTTCCTCCCAGGTCCTGGACCGATCACAGGAAGTTTGCGAGGGGCCGCACACAGTGCCAAAAAAAAACAGTCCGCACAGATGCAGTCAGATGTTCCACCCAACTGCCATGCGTAGCATCGATGTGTCCTTGGACTTCTCATGCCGCGGAGCCCGAGTTGTTTCATGCTCTACCTGGCTCCACCTGGCTCTCGCTGGAGTTTGGGGTGGTCCCCTTTATGTCCCTTTCGGATCCGACCATTGGTCCGACCGGTCGGGATCCGAAGGATCCGGTCGGTCAAGGAGATGCAGCAGTTGGCGGATGCCATGGAAGCCCAGTTTCAACGCCTCAAGTATGGCGGCCGATCGGTGGTCATCACCTTCAAGCCCAAGGAGGACCTGAAAGGAATGGTGGTGTTTGTCCGAGTTTGGAGAGGTTATGCTGAGCTCAGACTTGGCGATCAACCACCAGCTACCGTCGGTTACCGTGCCGCTCTTGAAGGGGTATGCAGATGGGTCGTGCTAAAGCATCCTGATATGGAACTTCTAGCTTGTCGACCTGCTTCTCAACATGCTGTTTCGAACAGCTTGTCGGTCATCCTGAGTCATGCTGTTTTGATCCTGAGTCTGTCAACATGGTGTTTCCAGATCCTCAACTCCATAGGAAACACATCTTCACGCACAGAGACGGTGGTCTTTCAACACCGACGGTACACCGGGAACCAGTGAACGTCCGGCAGTCGACGCCTTCACCAAGGAGCAAGTCCTAGAGAACTGGTTGCGGCACAATGAGGACGGCACGCTGGCAGATGGAGTGGATTCCGGGAAGAATAGGTCGGGAGACCCGAACAAGCCCAACAAAAAACATCCCTTAAGTTGGACTTATGGAAGATGTTCCTAACACCCCTTAAGCCATCTTAAGCCTTAGTTGGACTGAAGATGTTCCGGATTTCTCGGTGCTCTGAGGATTTTCTATGACTCCAATCGATTCATCTCCCTGTGGTGAAGATCATGGATTGAGGCACCGGATCAATCCAAAACCCTAAACCGTTAAACACGGAATCCACACCGGGTGAGTTAAACATAGAACCTGAACATGGACCACTGCAAGAGCACTTGATCTACATAAGAGGTGGTTTTCAGGTTCTGTGTGTTCACCTATCCGGAGGTTTAGCTGCTTTTTGGACGTGCCAAAGAATTGTCGCTGATGGTGGACATGAGGCTTAGCACACCAGCCATGGGTTTGGCTTCTGGATCGTCCAGGGGCCGGAACATTGATACCCGCTGGGAGTCCTTCAGCTCTCATAACTCCTGTCCCTACAAGTCCCAAGACCCAGTAACACCTGGTCTTTGACCTCCTAAAGAAGTGCTTTTGTATGACCAGGTGTTGAGGTCATTGAGGTCATTGACCTCTTCAGGGTGTGAGTTTCGATTGGACTCCTCTTCCGAGACCGACCACCGAGACCTGAGGCTGGGCCTCGCCCTTAGCCTCCATGGTGAGTCCTGATCGTCTGGGCGAACTCTTTCCGTTGCTCTCCACGGTGGGACGTCCAAAATGGGGGTGATGGGAAGGGTCGGAAGGGTCTTGACTTGAAGCTTTAGACTGTGAAGACTGTGATCTCTTGCATTCTCAAGACTCTTCACTCTGCATCAATCTGCCATCAACTTATACAGGCTTTGGAATAGATGTTGTCTTCAAATTTGCATTTCTCCCTAAAGGCTTGGAGCAAATCGTCATCTTCCAAAGTTTGCCAATAGTTCCAACTCGAAAAGATTTAGACACCGTGGCAGAAGCTGCCATCATCACCTCATATCACTTCGCACTCAGACCGGGTCAGACAGGTCTTTTCCATCTTTCCAGGTGCAACCATACTGCGCCCGACGCCTACAGCCGCCGCTGCGACCAACCATGGAAGAGCTGCGCAGGAACAGCCGCGCACGCTCGGCGATGGTGCACTGCTTCGTAAAGGAGCCTAGGAGGCCACCTTTCCAGAGGCCCCGATGGCACTGGCTGAGGGAGTGAAACCTGGGCCTGCAAACCACATCTGAAACTGATTGGGTGGGGTGTGGGCAGGGTGCTGGAGAGATTCATCTTCATCTCAGGGCTTCCCCCTAAAGTCGATTTACAGCCCCATAGACAGAGCTTTAGGGTGTTGAAGGATGTTTAAGGGTCCATGAACCACCCCTTGTCACCTTGTCCGAGATTCAATTTGGATCTTTCGAGATCAAAGAGACTGACTCAGCTTGAGAAATGGGTCAATACGGTGGGCTCTTCAACATCTGCTGGGCAGTTCTGGGCCGCACTAGATTGGTTCCAGGGATGTTTTATGGTGTTTTTGGTGTCACGGCCATTCGGGCCCCTGGGAGGCGTTTAATGTTTTATGTTGATTGTGTTTTCATGGCTGTTCACCAACATGTTTACGTTCACTCACATGTGGGGGGGTGGAGGGGGGGCAGTGACGTTTGTTCGTTTGTTGAAGAAGATGATCTTTGGCACCCAGCAGCTGGATCGGCTGTGGTCGTGGATCAAGAAGTTCATCCCGCCGCAAAGCAAGAACCGATCCAAAGGATTGGTGAACCCCAGGCTGTGGAATAGAGTTTACCAGGTTTACCCGTGGATATTATACTATCACAAAGAGTGAAATCCTTGAAAGCAGGAAAAATCGATCCGAGTACACTTTCTTTTTGGGAATGTCACAACACGAAATCTGCAGTTCGTGTGGGCCTGCCCATACGAATGCGGGGGGCCCAAAAGGACGCAGGGGCCTCCAGGAGCTGTTAAGAACTTGTTTCAATATGAAGAGACACAGATTGGGCCGGGGTGAGTTTTGGATCCCATCCGACTCTCATCGGATTCTTTACATCCGACTCTCAACGGGTTTCAACAGGGTTTTCCACTGCCAACTCTCAAATCCTGCCTCTCAGGGTTCCGGATACGGACCCAAACACGCAGCTGGCTTGACACGCAGCTGGCTTTGTCGGATGGTCAGGTTAGCTTCGCCGCTGACCGCGACCAAGCCGGGAGACTGGTTGTGCGACTCGGCGGAGTTCGGGGTTTGGTTGGGCGCAAAGGCCAAGCACATCTCCATGGTCCACGTGAAACCACGCGTAATTAGGCACGAAAGGAAAGAAAAAACAGGCTCAGACTTCTTCCAAACCCTGTGCAAGTTTTCTTTCCTTTTGCTGGTTCGGAGCTCGGAGAGCCCCACGTGGACTAGGCAAAGAGTGACTTATCTTTCAGGTTTGCACAGTGGCCTCCGGAGGCCCAGTGGATCCAGCTACCACTAGTTTGGAGCTTGGATGCCACGTATAACACGGTTTTGCTTAGAGTGATTTGCTATTTTCCCTTTTAAAGAACCCTGTTCTGGAAAATATACATTCCTTATCATTCCTTTTGTTTTTGTATTTGAAACAACTCCAAGCAGAGAGATTCCGGTCCAAATTGGCTCTGCCCCCTTCGGTACATCGACTGCTCCGCTCCCAAAGCCACAGCAAAGACCACGCCGAAGCGGCTGAGGTGTCTCTTGTCGTGCGGTGAACCTGGCAGTGTCTGGGCCGAGAAAGGGATCATATGCCCAGATCTTCCAACTGTACCAAATTTTTGCCTTTTGATCTCTAAGACCAGCCAAAAGGCAAACATTTTGCATAGTTGGAACATCTGTATTGTATAATAGGTAAAAATACCCTACCAGAGTGTGCTCCGTGGCTGGGCCCAGAATAAGGAACACCTTCTTGAAATATATGGCAGATGGACACAGAAGACCAATCTCTTACAGCTCGGAGGTTCAGATGTCCATTGTGCTGTTGGTCGCTAAGAGTAAATCATTTGGTTTTGGCGAGGTGTCAACGCAAAGTCTTAGGAACTGTGCATATCTCCGTGCAATTGGCCTCAGTTTCTAGAAACGCACCATACAAATTGTCTGTTATTTGTAGGCGCAGAACCCCTGGAGAGTCGACATGACTCCAGTGCAAAGGATCATCTAGAAACGAAACGAACCACAATTCACTGTTTGGCTTCCTTGCATCACAGGGCAAGCTGCAGTTTGGGTGTTTTTTCTTCTGACCTTCTGGATTTT
The DNA here is from genome assembly GCA_963970005.1 of Durusdinium trenchii. Lineage (NCBI taxonomy): Eukaryota > Dinophyceae > Suessiales > Symbiodiniaceae > Durusdinium > Durusdinium trenchii. The sequence goes on along the minus strand of CAXAMN010024694.1, from coordinate 154,633 downwards.
TACATGTGAGCGGACCTTGCCAGGGCATCCTATCTCTTTGCGGATTGGCAAACTTAAGCTTCTTCTGCCACCCTTTGCTGAGGCTGAAAAGACCTGCCGAGGTTGTAGAAAGACACGTCCTGCGTGGCAAGTGCCGTGCGGACAGAAACATGTGCAGCGGGCGCGGCAGGGTTGAGGGCGAGGATTTTCAACTGTACAGCTTTGGTCTAGATTGAAAGGGGTAAATGGATTAACTCTTTCTTGGTTCAGTTGTGAGTGCACTGCATTCCAGTATCAGTATCACCTTTCTTTTACATATTTTGACCTTCACCCAACTCAGCGCCTTTTGGTCTTCTGCTCTGTTCCTGCACCTCTCTAGGTAGAGGTCAATGTTGTGTGTTAAGGTACATTAAATGATCATGATACCTGACAAGCCTAAACAAACTGCAAGTGGCCAAAGGCCAAAAGCCAACCCAATGAGACTTCACCATCCCTTCATTGCATTCCTTCAACCTCAAACAGACCACCCATCCACCCGCTCCATCGCTCATCTCTCTCATCTCTCTTCTTTCTCTTCTTTCGGTCTCCGAGGTCTCGGTCTCGGTCTCGGGCGGGTCGCGGGTCGGTCTCCGGGGCGAGGTACGTGACGAGCTACGGGGAGATCTCCACGGTGCTCGGTCGGCCATGGACCCCGCGCCTCGTGGGACAGGCGGGTCCCGCCATCCGCGGCGGCTCCGGGCCGCAGACGGGTCGTGAGACGGGCGCAAGTGTGACAGAAGTGTGACAGAAGACGTTACGACTGAGGCTGTGATTTTGATGATTGTTTGTGGTATTTTGTGGTGACTTGGCATTTCGCAGCTTTTTTGTAGCTGGATGTAGCTTGGCATCGCAATATACACAGGTAGAGTCCACTTGAGGCTGACCTCCCTTGTTGTTCGGCAGTTGAATGCAATCTGAGTCAAGCAACACAGCATCATGTCAGGCTTCCTTGACATAGCAGAAAGGGCTCATTGTACGCTTGCAGCTAGAGGTTGATCTTTTGGATTCACTCTTAACAAACAGGGTCACGGCACATGTGTCATCGCACTGTACGTCACTCTGAATGGAATTAAGGGACTTATTTGTTCTTCATCATTTGATGTGGACTGATCCCCAAGAATTAGTCCATGCTGTCAGCTCCAGAGTTCGCAGTTTGGACAGCAGGAACAGACTTTTCAGAGGATGGTGTGGCAAGAAAGCTCCCAAAGCATGCGACACCCTCATAGCCGCAGCCTGCGAGATGCACCGAGTAGAGTTCGCAGTAACTGCACCATCTTCATGAGACATCATGAGACGAACTTGCAGATCTTCGGAATGATGACAAACCAACAGAGGTATCCAGTGACCGTAAATAGGACCCGTAACCAGGGGTACCGAACTAGGATCGTCTAGTTCGGGTTCTTCAACCTCTGCTTGGAATTCTCCAAACTGAGTCCGCCCATCGCCATCGCCGGTGCCGGAAACATCCCTCCCGGTGACCGTGGGCGTTTCTCTTGGCCTCGCCAGAGCCGGGTGAGGCGTTGAAGCGCAATCCCTATGCGCCCACGGTGCCCTGTCATCGTGTGGTGCGAGGCGCCGTCCGCTGGCCTGGGCCGAACACGAACATCTCTTTTAGCGTTTTGGCAGCGAAGAGAAGAGGAGAACGATGGACAACGAACGATCAGTTTCACCTGAATCAGATGGGAGAACCCTTCTTTTTCAGAAACAAAGAACACCACGACGACGCTCTGTAGATCCCCAACTCCGTACCCCGCAGTCCCCCGAGAACCAAGCGGATCGCTCGTTCGTCCCCCGTTCGAAGCGGCTGAACCGGGCGCCGGCGTTCCGCTCCACGCTTTTTGCGCCAGCGGATCGCTCACTGGGCGGCTACTTCGGCGCCACGGCCCTGGAGGACGAGCGGATGAAAACCAAGGCGGTCGCGGTAACCACGGCGCGAAGAGCGTGCGGCGCGCATCTTTGCGCGCGCGGTGGAAGAGGGCCGGTCGTTGGGGACGAAAAGGAGTTGGGACGAAGAGCAGCAGTTGTTGGTGGTCGGCGGGGAGCGGGTTGCAACCAGGTCCGACTATATAATTAATCCAATTGGTAGTGAGTATAGTGTAGTGTAGGTGCTTGATGGGAAGTTTTGGTTGTCAGTATTGGTAGCAGTCACTCTGTTAAGGACCTGCAGGGTATGGACATCACCTGCAGGTGAAACTGCTGGAGGAAGAAGGTGCCCGGATGCTCAGATTCATTTCCGCCCTCTCAGACAGAAAGTAGTGGCTGAAAATCAGGAGAGGACAAAAGACACCTGCAGCATGCTTGGAGGATCAACCAGCACTTCGTCGAGTATGGGTAGCATCATGCAACACCACACACACATATATTATATATAGTGTAATGCATATTATATTCTATTATGTTACATTATACTATATTACAACATATAACATAATAAAATATATGATATGAATAAGATTCCTTGAAACGAGTCATTCCTTCGTTTGGGCACCAGTCACCAGGCCGCTTCCAGCAGAAGTTGATCAGACACCCTCCCATGTGTGCAGTAAAGACGAAACAGATCCACCAAGGTGCAGTTCCAGCAGGGCACCGTGAAAGCCGAATGCTTTTGGCGTTTTCCCAAAGAAGTGGACCTGAAGGCATGATCTTTCAGCGAGGAAGATCGTGTCAAGGCTGACGTACTTCTACTCGTAGCATGGGTTTTCCTGGTGTGTGGTTTTGTCTTGAGGCAAATTCACGTGTGAACTGTCGTCAATGTTTGCTTGCATGCCTGGTTAGAGGTTGAGAGACCAGAACTAGGACCCTGGTCTGTGGTACATATGGGATGGGCGACAAAGGGCTGTTCAACCTCTCTTGGTGGTTAAAGGTTTATTGAGAGGAGATTTGTATACTTATAGTCGGTCGGGCTGTCGGTCGGGCTCCAGGAACAGTTCGGGCTGCCGATGCTTTTGACGGCTGAAGACAGAGCGGTTCCCTTTGAGAGAGACGAATGCAACAAATACGACATACACTTGTGGTTGTGTGTGTGTGTGTGTGTTTTTTAAATGTTTTTGGCTTGAAAGAGCAACCCACACAAAAGTATACACCACAATCACCTGTCACTCCAACCAGATTCTTGCCCTAAACACACTTCCCTATATAAAATTCTTCCCTACTACGAGTTCTCCAAAGATCCTTACTTATTTTTTGAGAATCTCGGCTCGAGCCGAATCCACAGAGTCATACAAACTCCACACACTTGACAGAATCAATCCAGTAACATGGGTGCAGCCCAGGTTTATACCCAGCGCTTGCTGCAAAAAGACGAGTGCATGCCCAGATCAGATTTGAGGTCCTATGTCCTAGGTTTTGTTTGTGGTTTTTGTATTCCATCAACATTTCGGGCCACCCTGCTTTGAACCCCTGCTCTCGCTCTTCACGCCGACTTCGGCGTGCTTGCAGGCGGTGGAACTCCCCGACGCAGAGACTGTGGATCCTGCACCAAAGCAGCGCAGGGTGAGTCACTCGCACTCGCTATATAGTGGAGACATGTCCAGGAATTCACAGGGATTTTTTGCCGGATGTTTTTTACTGGTCTGCAATTATGTACTAATGGATAGTGAGGGATGTTTGCCTCCTTCACAGGACTTTCAAGATACTCATAGTGAGGGGTTACTTGTATTTGCATATCCCATCCACATGAACCCAGACTAACTTAGAACCCATACCAGACATGACCCCTGGTATGCTCTTGGGCCATGCTCTTGGGTCCCAGTCTTGCAGATTCGCAGCCCGTTCATTCGAGCTCCAAACGGTCATGAAGCGGAGGAGTGTTTTGCCCAAACGAAGGGGAGGTTAGTCTCCCAGTTTGGGGTGTGTAGAACCAATCTATTGGATTGGGTTCTGGTAGTTTTAGATTCTAGAAGCTATTAGACTACTGTATATCGGATTCTGTACCTTCTATATTTATATACCAATACTGTAAAGGTCTATTTTCCCAGAGAACGATGGTTTCTCGGTACTGGACATCATTGGTCCATACACACCTGGGGTCGCCAGCTCAGGCGAGCCGGGTGGAGATGCGACGGATGCAAAAGAGTGGCGGAACTCGAGGGGAACTTGATCGGCCCTGGACGGTGTGTCCCTGGACGGTTGGGTCGTAGCTGGGAAAACCGTTTTCTCCACTTCTCTTTCTTCATCTTTCTTCTCTCCCTAGCCCTCCCTCGTGCGCGGCATGCTTACAAACAAACGAGGCGTTGACAACAGGTTCTTCAATGAGGTTTGGCTGCTAATGAGGTGTCCCCTTTCATTTGGTTTCCTCTTCATCGTCAGGCTTGTTTTGTCGATTTCCCTCCGCCAAGCACACCTTTCTCTCTTGGGTTTCTTTTTAGGTCCGCCTCTCAGGCTTTTTAGGTGAGTTTTCAGTTCTTTTAGTCAAGGGAGCGCCGTTAGGGCTTCATGTGGGTGTGTGTCAAACCCTGTTCCTAATGGATCCACACACTGTAAACAACCTTCTTCCTTTTTCAAATCAATTTTAACTGTACAGTCACAGCAGGGGGGCAACGGCGAATCTTCCAATGTTGCCCAACGAAGCATTTCGATTGGTGGAAGCATTCAGGGACGTTTGAGTGTGTACCTGCTCCAATTTGAATTTCGCAGCTTGCTGTTTGCACAGGCCATTTTGAAGGTATCAGGTTCTCAGTGCTCTCCTGGTAAGGTAGTAACTAAATTAGGAAATCGTCAACTGACACTTGCTCTTGCGAGCCTTCTATCTAAGTGTGTGTGTGGCTGAGTGCGTGCAATCCTAGCGTCCTAGCTTTGATCATCGAATACCGCCTCAAATCCTCCATGTTTGGAACGTCTCAGATCTGCCTCCACGCAACACTCTGGGCTCAGCTGCGTTCCTGTCGCGGGGGGAGCAACTCCTCCGCGCTCCAACTTACCGGCGTCGCCTGAGGTGCGCGTTTCGGTGCTGGTGCTTAGAGATTTTGAATTAGAGTGATAGATTGGAATATATCTGATACATGAAACTTGAATCTAGAGGGCTCCCAAGTGGAGCCGACATTGATGGAGCATCTTGGGAGGGTCCGTCGGGGTTTGTTTGTTTAATAAGACTGATCAGACCTTCCTTTGACAGCTCTGAAGGGGGATACTCTCAAATGCCTTGCCAGGCGCATGGGATGTGCAGGCTGCAAGGTCTCCTGCTCAGCAGCTGTTGATTTCAGAGCTCGACGAAGAGGTGTTTGTTTCGATATTCTGAGTCTTTGTGTTGGAATTCAGAAGATGATTGATTTTTAGTCGCAAACCGCACTGGCATGGCCATCAGGATTTTGATGGCAAACTAAAAGGCTTCTCTCTCTGAGGCCGTATTGAGTAAGGTCTTGAAAGCCAGGTCCAGGGTTTTCTCACAAAGGGCTTGCACCATGGCTCTAATATGGTGACAAGTGATAGGTGACTGTGTGTTGCGTTCCATCCGGCTTTTTGACGCGCATGTTGCTGTCTTTTTTGGTAAGCTGGCAGTTTGGGAACCTGCTGTATTCCGCATTGTTGGCGAGTCGGGCTGTACGATTCCAGAAGACATCGGAAGGGATCGGGGATCATTCGGAGCAGCATGGGGCATGGGGTTCCCTGCAATTGACCACGGGCATCTCTGTACAGTACTCGGGCATACTGAAGGGGGCAGTATCAGAAACCCAGGGCAAATGGTGTCTACAGTCGATTGAACAGCTCCACAGGCCGTTGGATTTGGGGATCCTTTGCCATTGGAGACAATCTGGTGCAACTCAAACATGTAAGCTTTCAAGGGTCTCAACAGCCAGGGTGGTCTGTAAGCTCCTCAATCCATTCAGTTCCCGATCCTTTGCCGGTGGCATCAGATTGAAACCAGTCCCTCGCAGGGTTCATAGCTCACGGGAACCCAACGATGAGGCAATTGTATCAGCCATGAAGAAGCTTCGCAATCACCAGGGGGTTAACTGTGTGGCGCTGCTGACGGAAGATACGGATTTTGCTGACATCTTGCTTGATCTTCAATCCTCCAATTTTGCCTGCCTTGCGGTCATTCCTGGCATTTCCTGGCTACAAATACGAAACCATACGCCTGGCTAGAGTGCACAGTCGGTTTGACGATTCTATCAGATTCTATCGAACGCAAGAAGGGCGATTTTCTAGCTTTCCTTCATGAATGTGGAGATGGCTTGGTAGAGCTTGCAGAGACGCCCATTTATCTTTCCCTCATGAGCAAGGTGCGAAGCGTGTGAGGAGCTTCCTTGAAGACTTGGGATACTATCAGTCCCTTGAAAAGCAATATTTGACCCAAGCCTGTGCACAATTCTGGTTCGCTAACGGCTTGGGCTCACAGATGGTGTTTCCTTATCAGCTCCAAACACTTGCCGTTGAAGAGCTCATGGCCCGGTCGTCTTCTCAGTCATCTTGGGTGCCGTACTCTGGCCAAATGGCATTTTTTGTTGCCAGTTGCCGGCTCGCTGTTGAAAAGCAAGCGACCGTTGCAGATCTAGGGGAACGCACGTGCCAGAACAATTCACAGGGGTGGCGGGCCATTCATGTTGGAAGACTCATCTGAGCTGACGGCCCAGGCTTTGACAAGGCTCGGTTATCTTGATGAGGATTTGAATGCTGTTGAAGCTGAGGCCATGTTTAGCTTCGTCAATGTTCGGTGCAACAAGCACAGGTTGAGAAAAGGAGGGATGCTACCTCATCACTCCATCCGTGATGCCTCAAGCCAGCTACGCTCAGCTTTCCTTTCTCATTCATTCCAGGGTCAATGGCAAAACATGACAGGCGATAGCAATCTGCTGAAGTCATTGCAGCATGTCTTGAAGGGAGCTGGGGTGCTTTCAGAAGCAGGTGGCCGATAATCCCGCAATGAGACATTTGAGGCCATGAAGTGCTTGGCCAAGAAAGAGCATATACCCAAAAATGAAGACCTTCAATGGTCTTGCAACCAGAATTCTGAGCTGGAGAAGAACACTGATCGAGTTCAAGACCTAGAGTTGAGCAATCACTGATGAGACATTATTGCAAAGGAAGTGCTTCCCATCCCTAGTGTCAACCGACTTGCCTACCATAACATCAATTGAGCGCCAAGAAACTTGATCAGCTTCGCAACACATCGCAGTGTTGTCCTCCCTGCAAGGAAACGCGAGTCAACGCACTGACAGTAAATTGCTTCAATAACTTCCCCCCCCCACACCACCCCTTGGAGAAGACCTCTCCAGGGACCCCAACTTGGAAGATTCCAAATGCCTTCTTTTGGATCGCAGGGCCATCAAGAATCCACTACAGATCGCAGGGCCATACTGGAATGCCATTTGATGTCATGTCGCTCATATCTGATGTATTCCTTTTGGTTGAAACCCCACGCGGCCCCGCGTTTCAACCGCTGAATCCACGCTGCCCAATTGGCCGACACCACCGATCTCCTCCCTCGACTCTTCCGATCGGTCCAACGCAGCCACCAGGTCCGCCAGGTGGAAGCTGCCGTGAAAGCACCCCGGGCGCATCTATCGTGGGAAGACAGACACTCCATGGATGGCACAATTTCCAAAAAACACAATGTAATATGATATAATATGATATTATAATATAATATTATATATATATATATGCAGTGCGACATTATCTTGGGGTGGGGTGGTTTGGGGTGAATGCAGGCCCGGCATAGATTCCACACATGGAGCGTCCCTTCTTTTTTGTTGGTTTTGTTGTTTTTCGATTGAACGACCAGGTCACCCGAACCAGAAAAACTTTTTGAAGCGGAATGGAGTGTTGTGGAGGGTCAGCACGATGAAGCCACCAATAGAACCACCCCAAGCCAAAAAAATGCGCATGACCCACAACATGTGGTATTAAAGGATATTAGTAGCTTGCCAGGGCCCTGAGACTCACAACTCATGTCAATGTGGTCAACCTCCGTCGTTGTGATCTTCACTGGATCCAGTGGGTTTGGTGCCAGGGCATCAAGACCCATTGATGTCGCCTCAGATTTTTGAGAAAATGTATCCTTTTCTCACCGATTTCTGTTAGGGATCTTTTCCAATGTTTATGAACCATCAGAACATGCCAGACTTGATGCCAGAACACCTGTCTGAACGCATCATGTCGGATTACAATGGATTACAGACATGTCACCTTAGAGCAGTCAGGACACCAGCTCTGGCGGGGTCATGTCTCTCTCTCTCTCTATATATCCAAACCCAGGAGCCGCTGCCAGCCTCCTTAGCGAAGGCTCCACGCGGCAGGCGGAGATGGGGCCGTGCTCGGCCGAAACTCGGGGCTCGGGCGAAGGCGTCGAAGTCCCCGCGCACGACGGGTCGAAGTCCTTGTGGGTCGATGGTGGGGGGACTCCGAATCCTGGCTTAAGCCTGATTCCAAACTCTTGGACTCTGCAAATGAGACTTGTGAAGGCTGCACGTCACAAACCTAGCAGTTTTTCCTGCGTAGCCTTGAATTCTCGGAAACTTGCCAAGCTGCGAAACACGCCAAAACGCGCCGACACGCGAAGAACGCCCAGCTCGCTGTCCGGAGCATGTCATGTGTAACGAGCGAAGATCAATGAGAATCCGCAACACTGACCTATGAAGTATGAGATTTGGTCTCCGGATTTCATTCTCATCCGACCTCAGGGCCGTCTTCCCATCCACGTAACTCCATGTTTCAAGGAGTGTAATCTTCCAAAAAGTCCAGTTGGACAAGGCTACTGAAATCATCTGACATCCCATATGGTCCTATTGACCAGATAGTCGGCTTGGTCCACATGAAAGGAATGTAAACGCATGAACCCCTGCAGCATCCCAGACTTCTGCCGCTCTGCAGACCTGATGACGGCTGTCAGTTGCAGGTGACGATCGTTTTGACCCGTCCTTTCTTAACATTCCTCAGTTCAAACCCGGTGATTTGCCCCGTAAGAGGTTTCGAACGACCTCGCCAAGATTGCTGAGGTCATAGTGTTTGATGGAATCCTTTTGAAACTGCACTCCTCAGCTATAAGGACATCTAGTATTGATTGTCCACTCTCCACCCCGACTCACCGGCCCACGACCGCGCTCGCAGCGTCCCAGGTTTACCGGCGCTCTACCTCGGCTGGAAGAAGGTTTCTCCGGCCGAGCGGGTCGCGCGGTCGTCGAGCCCACGGGAGCAGTGACAGGCGACATTTCGACCTGGTGATAGATAGGGTCCCATTTGCCGAAGAAGCCCTAGTAGCTTCTTGCTCCTAGTAGCGAGGCCAGGAGCCCCTAGTAGCTTCTTGTTACTAGTCCCATTTCATGAGCGCCAACAGGGGTCTGTGGAGGCGCCAACAGCTTTGAGTTCGTTTGACATCTTGGAACTTTTATATAGATGCTGGATGATGCTGGGATAGATCTTTTGGTATTTCTAGTCTTTATGTTAAACACTGTTAAACATATTATATACTTAAATCATTCGAACTCTTTAGCACCACCAAGACCCGCACAAAGGACGGAGAAGTGATTGAAAGATCTGTGAGATGTGCAGCATGTGACCTGATAGCTACAAAACTCATGAACTCCTAGGACTCCACCGGGGAAATTTAAAGGGAATCCCAGTCGCCTCACCTTTAACATCTCGTCGTCCGAGGTCGCAGAGACTTCGCGCGGATTTTCTTTGCAGATCAGCGGAAGGCGGAGCGCGACCCGTTCGAATCAGTGGTTACGAGTGGCTGTTTGGACGAATGGATGTTGCATGTTGGGTCCACTCCATGCGACTGGAATGGATGCCTACCCCTGAAATCCACCCCAACGGAGTGTCTGGGTATGAACAGAAGATCGATTCCAGATCATGGGCTGCCAGATGGGCTTCCAGATTCCAGAGTGTCCATTTGGACTGCCAAGATCCGTTCCCGATCCATCTCTCTCTCTCGAAGTGCCAACTTCATTTTTTGGTTCATGGGATGTGACGGGCAAGTTTGAGGCGGTTGATGCGCGTTGCCTCACTACGGATGTCCCAGTTCCGGGCAGTTCTGGGAAGTGGCCGTGAAACATAGGAGGTCTCAGTGGAGATCGCATGCGAGAAACGGGCCGGTTTTGAGAGGTTCTGGACTCATGGACTGGTTTCGGTCTTGATCAACCCACCGGTCGGGTGGCAGGTGGCAGGTTTGCACCGACCGTGCTGGGTCGATCTCGGTCAAATGGAACCTGAGTGGAACCACCCTAGGCCGATGTTTGGGGTCACCGACCGTGGTGCGGTTTCCGTGGTGCGGTTTGCGTGGTTTCTCCCCATGTTAGGTTATGGTCCCAAGGTTTTGCCATCAGACGCCGTGTGGAGTTGTTTCACGGTGGATGGGTTTCCAAGAGCACGCTCTACGTACTGGTCGCTCAAAATTCCAACGAACAAGGTGGAACAACTCCGTTCCAATCAACTCTACAGGCAGTATGAAAGAGCACAGCTTGGCCTCGATATGTTCGATACCAGGAGGGTTCCGAAATAAGACACTAGGTCTTCTTCTGACTGGTGCGACTCGTAGGGAATAAGGGAATGAGCCCCAATAGAGATTCTATTGGATCCATTCCCACATTCCCTGCTAAGCACCAGTCAGTCTTCTGCACCTAGTTCCAGAGCCAAATCATACCTTTTCCGCCGAAAGCCCCCCCCGTGAGATCTTCTTCCTCGGACCCAATATGACGAGCATGATGCCGTTGCAGCCGGGGACGCCAAGCTTAGACCGAAATGGAGGAGCTGGGATTCTATTTTAGCCTATCAGGACATGAGAGATGCAAGGAGAGCCTTCGCTAGGACAGATGGGGAGGACAGATGGGGGTTCAGGAAGCTGTGTTCGCACAGTTGCAAGACAAAAGGCAAACGCATTTCCCGTTCTTTGGGTTTGACATCAAGCAGCAAATGCTGGAAAGCTGAAAAGATCTGCCACGTGCTTCCAAAACTGGTCCACAAAAGGGCTCTCTGACCCACCTCCTGAGAAGGTATAGGAACATACATCCACAGGGAAATTTACCAGGTTTTCCCCCAGCTTCCACGTGGAAATGGCAGAGTCCTTCTGGCCCACTTATTAGGCTCATTTCCATCACCACAAAAGGTATAGGACACCAACACCACCCACTCTCAACCACAGAACCCAACTACTGCCACCCGCCACTGGCATCCACAGTTGTGGCGTCCACCTGGGGATGGCACATTGCCCTTCCTTCTCACCATGGTCAGACAAGACAAGGTATGTAACACATCCAGAAATCACCCAATTTGCCAGTGCTTTTTCCAACTACAGACTCATGTGTTCAGCTCAGCAGACTTTAGCTTCTCCTGCTGTGGACGACAGCCACGCGCACCCGAGGTGCCCGAACAAAAACTGCTCACCTTTCCATTGTTACGGCTCTGTTGAGCGGGAGTCACTGCCATTTGGACTCGGGAGCCCTCCTCCCCACTTCTCTCGTCGCTTCACCTTCGCGTGGTCGCCAGGCCCACGGGCGGGCCAAGCTCCGCACACATCGGCGATCTCAACGAGCAGGCTCCTGGTGCCGGTGGGTTCCGGCCCTGGATCTCGGTGCAGAGGGGGAAGCCTCCAAGAAGTTCCGTGTTTATTTGGAGTGCCAAAGGAGTTCTTGTGGGGGTGTCCAAGATGGTCAAAGGTTCAGGGTGGGAACGAAAAGGACGAAAACGGCTTCTGTGGCCAGCGTTTGGGAGGCAGGTTCACCCAGCAAACGTGGAGGTCGCGCAATTGGGCGTTCTGGCTGGATTTGGGTCGCTTGGGCCCTGATCTGGGCCCTCATGAGTCGAGAAGAAGCCAATGATCACCTCGGAGGGGGGCCCCAAAGCAAGGGGGGACCAAGAGAATGATCTCTCCCAGCACCACGGATTCCGGGTGTCCATTAATAGCACCTTAGAGGTTCAGGGGTGTCCAACCACCCCTTGGGGGTCCTGGTCTGAATGTAGAACGTAGAGAGATAAGCAAATCGTCCAGGGGTGGCCGTCCAGGGGGTTGCACAAACAAATTCCGATCACCGATCGCTCCACTGCTGATCAACTGGAATTCCAATGTTGCTGAGAGGCTGGACTTGCCATCAAATTCAGGTCTCCGATCGTTGGCAATTCGTGCTGAATGCTGGATCCTTGCTGGACTTGCTGAGGCTCAACCGTCTCAACCCTCACTACGTAGTGATGGACACTTTCTCCTGCAAGGATGTAAGCCTTCTCAGAAAGCTCTCCTTATCGGACGGAAAAGTGTATGTCAGCACGTTTTTTTTTGATCTTGACATTCAGATCCAGGGGCCTATGAAACTGCCTGGAAACCAGGTGTACTGTAGACTCTGTAGACCTTTTGTATAATGGATACTAGGCTGCCTACATTGATCGCTGAATTTGCAACTCCCCTATTTTTGCCATGAGAGAAGTACAGAATCCACCGCTGTCTCATGGCATCGTGTTGATGATGCGACGATCGCTTCCCGTGAAGGTTGTCGACAAAGCAGAGAGCCTCTTCAAAGAGAGTCTTTTGAAACAGCTGGAGCAGGCCATGAAAGGAAGGGTGTCCTCGGCGCCCCATGTTCTGAGATTGTTTAGCAGATGGCAGATGGCAAATCATCCTACAAGCAATCAACTGGCTGCTTTCCACCAGTCGCAGCGGATTGGGCCTTCCACTAGCTTCTCGGAATTTGATTTGGGATAGGCTAAGTGTGGAATATGGCCGGACCGATAGATTCCAATTTGTGGTCCTATATGTGGACGGTAGGGATTGCACCTTTTTATCTTTTTTTCGGTGAGATCCGAATCTTGGGATAGGTGAGCCGAGTATATAATTCCATCCTAGCTCATGCATGTATGGAAGGGTCATTTTCATGCATGGTTTAAATGGATGTATCCTCCCTCAATCTGAGCAGGTCTTTTTGTAGCAGGGCCCTTTATTCCACTTCCATGATTGTTTCAGATAATGTATCTATTCCAGTCTGATGGATGGTCGTCTTTTTTACACCTTGTCCCTTGAAACCACTCGACTGCAGCCTCCCAGCTGGATTGACCCAAGGAAAACCCGCTGGAAACCCATGGCCTAACCCAGCCGAACCGAACACCTCAAAAAGCCCAGTCCGGTGGAACAACGGACTCTGCCACGTTCGTGGCAATGAGTGGGACCCCGTTCGCAGGGTCTTCAGGATTGGCACTTGCAACATCTTGGGGTTTTGAAAACCATTGGGTGATCGAATGTGATCGATGAGTCGACGTCCCTGAAATCATTCAACAGGTGGAGTGAATTCACTCCACCTGAAATCATGAGTTCTAACAACTACCTCCAACTTTTGGAGGATTTCGCAAATCAAACTAAATGAACTCCCTGAACTCATGGTCTTGTGGAGCTCATCACCTCTTTACTCTTCGTTTCTTTGGCTCGGACCACGGTGGCTTCCACTCTTCGGGGCTTCCGCCTACCTACCGCGCGCGAGGCCATCGGTGCCCCGAAAGAAGAACTCTTAGAGGCGAACGAACGAGCTCGTGTTCCGGGTGGGTCGGGTCGGGGGGTCCCGAGGGGTCGGGCCGTGGGCGAGGCGAGGGCCCACCTGGTTCTTAGTATATCACGTGAATTTCCTGTGGTAACTTAGTAGAGAAAAGGAGCAAAGGATTTCACAGAGATGTAGGGACATTGACCTTTCTCTTGAGTTTGGTAGCTTTTGTTGTCTATATCTATATTAGGCTAGGAATGGCTAGGACTTTTTAACAGCTACGGGCTCGACTTCATGTGTCTCTTCTTTTCCACCCGGATCTTTTCAATGCTCTGCTCCGTCCGTTTCACCGCTGCATGGCGGTGGACACCGCCCATCGGTGCAGGTTCTAGTGCAACGGGCCATGGCGGCGATGACGGTGCCGCTGGGAGTTCGACCGTGCCGACGGGAGTGTGGCCGGTGATCAGTCACCAGTCCCTTGTACAGCCGATGCATCGAAAGGAAAAGGAACTATAAATTGGATCTGGGGATGCCAAGAGTCACTTTTGTTTTTGACTGAATTATAGTAGGAAAATAGAACTGCAGTGGATGTGTCGCTTGCTGTGGCGAAGCAAATCGTCTAAGAGCACCGTCTGGATTCAATAGATTCTTGCTAGAGGTTGCAACAAAATGCCAATACGTGGTCATGAGGAGTCATGAGCGGTGGTTCTCAGGCAAGTGAGCGCAGCATAGCTCAACTACATTGGTTGATGAACCAAGTGGATCTGTGGGAAATTGAGTCTGTGGGTCCAACTTAAAAGATCGTCCGTAGAGGTCGATGTATCGTACAACATGAAGTTGTTAGGGTAACTTGTGATAGAAACACATGAGATATACCAGGGGCCATCCAAGGGGGCCTTTGTGAATTGACCCTTTGGATGTTAAGGGATGTCCATAAACCATCCCCTTTTGGGTCCTGGTAGAGTTGGGTCATCACGATAGATGTTTTGGGGGGCCCCTTGGCCTCAGTACCCAGCCACCTTGCCTCAGTACCCAGAAGTTCTCGAAACATCTCACCCGCACAATTCTGCAATTGGCACTTCCCAGGAACTTTGGTAACGATACATGCGACGCCGTCGATTCAAGACAGCTTTGACCTTGACGTTGATCCCCCCTTTTGTTTCCACTTCGGAGCTTGGTTTTTCTTGGACATCAGATGTCCCGGGGAGACCCGCGCGCAGAGACGCTCCCCGCGGCGGGGTTTGCCCAACGAAGTTGCCGGCTGAACAGTCCAATGGTTTGTCGCTTCTTGGGGGCATTGCAAGGCACGTCCCAGACCATGCATCGGAGGGATTTGGCCAAATTTTCGTGATATATTGTAATATGTAATATATAGTATATAATAGTATATACTTATATGGGATGGTTACGGTTTGGCACTTGGTCATCGGACAGCTGCCAGCTCATTGCATCTGTAAACACCTGGAGGTCAATGTAGGCATTGACTTTGCGACCACCATGCAGCTCATGCCAACGTTGGGAGCACAGTGTTTTTGCGAGTGTTATTTTTGGTGCACGCGTTTTGGTTTGTTCAGCAGTGTTCCTGTGAGCAACTCGTGAACATTAAAACAATCGATCGATTTTATGTATTTCTATGCTTCCTGCAATATGGACCTCGTTATCATCGTCAAAATTGAAAAAGAACATGAACAGAGAAACTTTCGTTTGAAGCAACTTCTCCGGCAAAGACGGACCATGTTTTTCTTATCTTGTTCATGGCCAATGATTTGTTTAGATTTCCCGAAGAAGGGTGAAACCGAACCATTTGTTGCAGCCAGGGCACATGACAGGATAACTTTGCTTCAGCACATCGTTCAGACCATCACAAGTTCTCCATTGGCAACAGCAATCTTGTCTATTAGCAATAGGCCAATAGAACCCACCCCGGTAGAACCAACCCTACTATTTACTATTGCCCGGCTCAGGTTTCTTCAGCCTCTTTTCTTGATCGTGGTCAGGGGGGATGAATCCATCCAGGAGGTGCGCGTGCTATCCGTGCACTGCGGCACTGCGACGTGGAGCGGGGAGCGTGGAAGTCGCTCGCGGAAGTCGCTCCGCATGGGTCCGAATTTTCAGTCTGAAGGTTGGTCGGTCATGGGCCCCTTTTCTCAGATGTGCAGCCGAATCAAAGATGTTTTGATGATGATGATGATGATGAGGATGATGAGACAAAGGTCAGAACTGGTGTAGGCCCCAAGAGATAATATATCCTAGGGCTAGTGCTAGGGCTGCAAAATACCTTCTCAGAAGGTACCAAACGACCCTCCAAACCTATCCCGAACACCTTCGACATGGATTTTGAGCCCTGGAAATAAAGAAGATTTCACCTTTTCAACCCACCTGAATCCGTTTTTGGACCATGAGCCCCTGGCACCCCAAGGACTTTCCTCCTCTCGGGGTGCCGCACATCGACGTCAGTGCCGATGTGCCAGCGCGATGTGTTGAAGTGTTCGAATGGTTGAACGCCCGAAGCATTAGCTCAAGACCGGTTGCCTCATTCTGAGATCCGTGGCGACCTCAGTGCTGCGGTTGAGATTCATGAGTTGGGTGATTCATGTCCTGATTTTCCCAAATTATCCCAAAGTCTCATGCCGGATCCCTCCCCAAATTATATGCGGTCTGTGGTCCACCCCTTTCAATTCCCTGAGCTCAGGAGTTGACGGTCATACAGAGTATACACTCCAATTTCTGACCCCCCCAAGGTCCAACCCTATAGGGCTCTAAATGCCTCCACGTCGAAGGTGTTTGGCAGAATTTTGCAGGGTCGTTTGGTACCTTCTGAGAAGGTATTATGATATTTATTTGGAGAAACTAGTAGTAACAGAAGTATACTAGTAGCTCCTGGCATTACTAGTAGCAAGAAGCTACTAGGTTGGAGGCCATCGCTACTAGTAACCAGAAGCTACTAGAACAGGTAGTATGATTTGGAGTTGCAGGGGGTTGTGGCGCATGTCGTGGAGGTGATCGCTCCACGAGGAGAAACACCGCACCGAGGCACCTGACCCATGGCAGAGGCGCCTGCGAATGCCCCCGGCGCCCGGAAGGCCGGAGAAGCGGCACAGCACCGGTAGAGTGGGCGAGGGTGGTGAGATCAGTGAGATCACCCAACCCATGGGACTGGGATATCATATGAATTCTTCTGAAAATGATCCACTCCAACTGATGGATCACCAAACCCAGACACCCAGACAGGTCATGTGAGATATTTCATGTGACTCCATCAGCTGGGAGTGGTTGATTTCAGGCGAATTCAGCTTGTCAGGAGTGGCATGGATCATGCCTTCTAGTGACAGCTCGGTTTTCGCTTCAGACCGAGCTTGGGGATCTCTCATTGACGACCCCGGAGCGTTCACCCCTGCCGACCCCCACTGCAGGTGCTGGCCGATGAGGTGGCGGCGCCCTTCCGGGAAGAGATCCGCGAGGCGTGCGCTGGAGTCGTGGTGACCGGGCCCGGGTTCCGGAGCGCAGAACGGAGCGCGTTGAGGGGATGAATGTAAGACATTGTAAGACTGCTACGTAGAATGTAGAGACTTGATCAATACAGTAAAACCTCAATGCGCACTGTTGAATAAAAGCCTCCACATATGATTCCATATATGAAAAGCCTGTACAATCCAAATAGATTCAAATTCTTGACTTTTTGTTCAATTCTCTCTCTCTCTCTCTATATATACTTATGAGTCACGTTACAGGCCACTGCAACTGTCTCTGGGTACAGTCAATGCCAAGAATCCCCCCAGAGATGGCTTCTTTCCTCCTCCTCTCTGCCTCCTCCGCACGGCCACGCGCCCGCGCCGGCTCGCAGGCCGTGGCCACCATGGGGGGCGTCGGCCCCAAGCTGGTGGGCTTCCTGGCGAACACGGACCCCGCCGCCAAGAAGTGACCCGGGCTGAGCGGGCCGTGTCACGGCCACTGTGCTTTGTGGAAACATAGAGACTGTGCTTTGTTTTCAGGTCGTTTGGGTGAAGTTTGGGTGGAAGATTGGCAGAGATGAAGGTTCATATTTTTCTTGAGCTGATGTGATGTATACCAAACCTATACAATAGTTCAACTGCTGGTTTCATGGCCGAGCTTCTCAACTGGGTGTGGCATGTGTTGAATTGAAGTGCCAGGTATGCTGAGTGGACGGGGAAGGCCATGAGTGCGGACAACCTTCGCTTCGAGCTTAGAGAGGTGCAGGAATCCAACCTCGAGGACGGGAGACCCCGGCAGACCTTGGTCGTTGGCCTTGGAGCCGACTCTAAGAGGCTGGCCGCCATGGCCTCCCCCAAAGACAAGGCAGCTTTGACATGACTGGCATGTCAGGGTTTCGCTGGTTGGTCTCGGGAAGGTTTCCTGTTTGGGCAACACTTACTTCCTGTTTGGGAAAGGGCGAACCCCAAGATTCCTCCTGAAAGGGAAGGGACTGGTGTCGGTCAAACTCTCTGCAGCATGCGAGAGAGATTCAAAGGAGCAGCCGGAATCAAGGGTTCTGACGGGGTATTCCTTGAACGTGGATGTTCAACGTTGTTCAACGTGGCTGAAACAACCATCCATGATCCATGTGTCTTTTTTGGGTTTCCAACGACTACATTCACTCGAGCTGCCACTCCAGGAAGAGCTCGAGAAGGCCAACAAAGAGGTCGGTGTCAGGGTGCTCAGCACCGAGCAACTGTTCCGGACCTGGTGAAAGGACTTGTCTACTATCGAGTCGACAGAAGGATCTGCAGGAAAGCTTCCGGATTTGAGGAAACGCAACATTGAGCGGCCATGGACCCTTTCCAGGAGATTTGCCCGCAGAAGCAACTCACTTTCAACTTTTGCATGGAGTTGCCAGGGCTTTCAGGGAACCCCCCAGCCCCTTAGATGGGCCACCATAGGATCGCTCTTTCCTTTTGGATTAGTCTGGAAGTGAGTTTGTTCCAGTCAGCTGGTCAGCTACGACCCAGGACCATCGGTGGGGGGTGACCCAAATAGACAGAAAGCCATAAAGCCGTGACTAGGTTTCCTATCGCCATCAATTTCCTTTTCTTTTGTTCTTATAGATGTATATTTTTGCCACTTCTCCCATATGCGCCATACCTATTCCCGCGTGAAGTTGAGGTGGATGGCATCATGATCTACTACCCGGTCTTCGGGCAGAGACCCAGCTTCCACGGCGGCTCTCATGATGACTACCTCCGCGACACGGTGTCGCCCTACAAGGATCGGTCGTGGCTCGGTGGGTTGGGATCGGCGGCAGATTGGTGCGGCCGGTAGGCCAATTGGATGCCCAACATGCTGGAAACCATGCAAGGGTCAGGCTGGATGAAACATGCAAGGGTCAGGTATACGGTATACATAAATATACACTCTCTCTCTCTCTCTCTCCCAGGGTCAGAAAACCAGATCAAACAGCAGTACTCTGAATCAATAGCACACTCAAGATACTCAAGCAATTGATCAACGATGGTGTCATGGCAGCTGTAGGCTGTAGTTGGGTCATGAGCGTATTCCTCTACTAAGATCTACTAAGTATTGGTCTTGGTGTTGCCATGTTCCATGATTTCTCGCTTGGTTTGGGGCAAACAAACCATGACCCCATGACTGTATATATAATTGTAAGGCAGTTCTCCAGTATGAAATGAAGACTTTTTAAACATCCAGCTCAAAGCAAAAAGACATCCTCACTGCCTGGCCAAAGAATTTTCCTGTGTGATGGTCATCGTCAGCGTTCTCTCATTTCTTCCACAGGATGCCGAAGGCTTGAACCACTTCTACCGCCGGGCGCTCTACCAGAACAAGCGCTACGTGGACTCTGAGTGCGCTAGTTGCATTAGGAGTTGGATGAGCGGACAAAAGCAAGGTATGAAAAAGTGAACTAGTCACAGATAAACATCCTTTTGCTCCCAATAGAGACTTGAATTGGACCTCGCAATGCCCTCTGGGCTGCCCTGAACCTTTCGCCTTCGAATCTTTCTTTCGAATCGCCTGGGCCGATGACGCGGTGACGTGGCCGATCCTTTTCATCGGACGATCGGTTTCCTGCGAAAAATACCAACACGAAACCAGGATTAACCAGGACCATCCGACCATTTGGGTGTGGCTGGACTGCCCTAGTACTACAACACGACTTAAGGATTTCCAGACAGGACACCCAAATGGTCGGATGGTCCAGGTACCAAAGCGACCTGCCCCGAACACTGCGACCCGCCCCTGGCGATGCGAAAGCCGTGCCACGCATGGCTCAACCGCATCGCCACGCTCCGAGGAGCACGAAGAAGTGCGTGCTGCCATGCACTCCACTGGCCGTTGCCAAGAGCTCAGAAGATCTGGCTCCGGTCTCCAGGTTCTCCCAGGTCTCCCTAGGTCTCCTAGGTCTCCCCAGGTCGGTCATTTCTAGGTAGTTGTAGGTATCCCATGGTGTCTGCAGGTGGTGCCATTTGGGTCGGACTGAATGTCTATTGATAGTTCCAACACTCCATCTTCCAAACCTCCGTAGATATGAACATAGAAGATAATAGAAGTGCAATTACTAAGATTAAATCGTTCGGGAATTGAATCATCAAACGGTGTTAATTATAGCACACATGGCCAGTACGTGCAGATACTTTACAGTAGATATCTTTATATTTTTCAGAAGACACAGCGTATACCGCAACAGCTTGTAGATTCCTACTACAATGGAACACGTGATCCTATTGATCTAAGACAAGCACACACACTCAGACACAGACATCTATGGCACCATCCTTGGCACCGTTTGGGAGAGGGACGAGGTTCTGGCCCAATGGTCCCTGTCTTGATCTCGAGGTGAAGACCTTGGAGCATTTGCAGGTCTACGACCCTTCCTTGCCCGTGGGTGAGCGCATGACGGGGAAGACGGCCGTGGTGGTGAACAGGCCGGTGGGATCCACTGGCATGTGGGGCGAAATGGAAGGGCAACAAAAACAAAGCGGGCTATCCGAACTCTCTCGCTTTTCCTCACGCTTTCTTGACATATATGGGGACATATATGGGGCTTATATGGATGTATTTTCTTCTTTTATTCCTCCCCATTTCCACAGGAGGAGGCCCAAACGTTGCACCAGAGGTGGTCTCGCTGCCGCGCACACAGCGCGGCTTACCTCGCCTCGGTCCCTCGGTCCAGGTCCGAGGTGGTGGGACGACCCGTGGCGGCCATGCTGGCGTGCGGGGTCTCAGGGAGTGGACGGATGGGGTGTGGATGGATGGCCTACCAAACAGGGATGGCCTACCCGGTGGGGGTGGCCTACCTGGTGGATGGCCTGGTGCCGGGTGTGTGGGGAGAACGCCTCATGAGGTTTCCAGCATTCACCAAAAACCGTGTTTTTCTTCCGAAGGTGCTGCATAGAGCAGACAATTCCGGCGTGCTATAGGTTGAACTTGTGAGAGTCCGCACTCCTGATGCGTGGCGGAGTTGGGAACGCCCACCTAAAATCGCAATCATTCAAGCAGGGCCCACAACTCCTACTCTGGAGGGAACACTTCGAGGTGAGGAGGATGAGGAGGCATTTTTGCCAGAAGATGACGGAAGCACTAGGGCACCATTTCAAGCTGAATTGACCAGAGCAGAATCGGAAACTGAATTCAGGACGGGGAACCCCGTGAGATTCACCGTTCGGCAGCTGCTGCTCGCAGCTGCTCCGCCCAGGAATGACGGTGCAAAGGTCTGGAGTGTAGACATCGATTCCGTGTGAGACCCTCAGATGATGAGGCGTCGTTGGAGTCTGAAGGCTTGGCATATAGTAGGATGATGTAGGCTAATTTATATATATATATAGCCTCCCCTAATTGAATTGAAAATTGAAACACCTCTTCATATGGGGTGATTATTAATCAAGAGTTTACAATGGTTATGTAGAAGAACTGATGAGAACTGGCATGATTTGATGCAACAACGAGCAGTCACCTAAGTCACCCCAATATGATTCAATCAAACGCCACTCGAAACAATTCAGAAATCAAGCCATACCAAGAACCCCTATCAAAAGGCGCCTTTATCCCATCGTTTTCCCACGCTGAACTGGCCATGTCCGCAGCTCAGGTACATCTTCATGCGTGGGAAGCTCGTCCTGCCAGCTGAAAGCATCACCACTGAGGTGCATCTCGTCCGGCCGCGGCTCGGCGTCCCCTTGGAGTGTTGGGGGCTCCGTTTGAAACCGGTGGCCAAACCGGTGGCCGGCACCTCGAAGAAATACCTCGGCCTCGGTTGGTTGAACCCCATTGGCCCGTGGCGAAGCCCGAAGCGTTTACATCCAGCAACCCACCGGGGACCGTCCGACTGGAGCGTCCGACCGGTCAAAAGCACGGTGGTTCAGGCTGCGGTGAAGGAGGCGGATATCGTGATTTTGGGAGTGCCCAGCGTGACTGGGCGGCAGAGCGGCAGTTGCGGTTATGTGCTGTGCCAAGATCCGGAGATTTATAGCCGCAAGGTCCAGTGATGTGGAGTGTTTGGTTGTCGATGTGGAGGGGCTCTGCCGAACAGGGGCAGGGTGACCAGGATTTCTTCTGGTTGCTTCTGGGTGCCCATTGCAAGCGCTTCAGGCTCTGAAAACCACAGGTTGAGGCTTTTGGTGAGGGCAGTTTCCCTGTGTTTCGTCTAGAAGTCTAGAACCCACTTGGCAGTATAGCGGTTGTTTGTGGAAAAATCTACACCAATTTGGGGGGATGACGTTGCTTTTGGAAATGGAGGCTTGCAGGAGTCCTAGAAGAAAAACGTCAACTGCTGTCAACGATCCACACGGTGACTCTCGAATGGACACGGAACGACCATGACGCCGTGACGGACGATGGGAGACGGCCGTGACGGACTCATGGGAGATCCGACCCTGGAAGTACGTGGATCATGTGCTGGGACACACCTTGCTTTTTTTTATTTGTTCTGGAGATTGGATTCCCCACTCCAATCCAACTGGTGGACAATCTGAAAAAGGTTAACTGTTTTGTTCATCTTCAGATAATTTGTATATGTTCTTTGATTTTTTTGTGGTGAAGATGGGGTCCGTACTTCATGAGACGAATGATGACCCAGACGGGCAGAGGATGAGCCACTTCTGAGGAGAAGTACAAGATGGATCCCTCCTGGATCAAGGAGGGCGCCGTGGTCATCAACGTGGTGAGGATGCCCAGCTGCGATGCCGAATGCGAGCTGGCAGTGATGGCAGTGGTGGCTTAGAGATGCCAGGCCTGGATTCACGTGCAAGTTCCATTTCCATCACCCAAGTGAGTGCCTCAAACACCAAAAACTCCCTGGCAGCGTGGGTGTTGGGTACAGCGAGCCGAGCAGGCCTTTGGCTCCAGGCCGCTTCACAACAGGTCGGGTTTTGATCACGTGAAAGGCTCGGGGAGTGGTTTCGATCCGCGCCGCCTTTCTTGAGGCCACCAGTAAGAACATCGATGAGAAAGCCCTCCTGTCCACACGACCTGGGGTCAGGCGAGGCGGCGAGGAGCCGAGAGGTTGGGGAGAGACCTCAGGTGTGCTGAGAGGTACAAAGCAAGAGGTCTCCTGAAGCAATTCTTCAACCTTCTTCATCCCTCCACAAAAGGACGGGATCGAACATGTTCAGACTCTGATGAACCCTCCTGCTGTGCAGGTGGGACAGATGGATGACCCATGGAAACAGGGGACACCCCGGAACTTCGTTGAACTTAGAGGCATGCAACACCCAGGGCAGTTTTTTGCAGTATGTGTATGATTTTCCAGTGTTTAGTTGGCTGAGAGAATGTGCAGTTTGCTGGATCAGGCATGCTGCCACCACCCAGGTATTTCCTGATTCCCCCTGGTTTGATTTGCACTGGTTTCTTAAACTCTATGGTGAAAGTGAAAGACCTTTCTGATATTTTTATGTCAAAAGAACGAGGCTGAAGAAATGCAGCGAAACCATCTTTCCGTCACTTCCAGACTTGGTGACCCGGGTTCTCCATGACCCTCAACCATCCAAAAAAACGCAGAACAGAACATGTGAGAGACTCTCCCAACCACAAAGCTTCGCTGTTCTCATAAGGTGTGTTGTTTCACGCTAGGATGTCTAATACATGTCTCACTTACCTACCGTTTGGCTCAAGGAAAACCAGGTGCGACTTGTTGGTAGTTCTCGGTCGTTTACCTGTAACTACAGGTTATCAGCCGTATCGCCA
>CAXAMN010024694.1:109384-121063 GCA_963970005.1 Durusdinium trenchii | reverse complement strand
CCAGGTGCGACTTGTTGGTAGTTCTCGGTCGTTTACCTGTAACTACAAGGTGGGACGCTTTCCTGACCGTTCCAACTCATTCAATTCTCAACCAAGCGCATCTGACGGACTTTCGCGTTCACTCGTGATGGGCGTCTCACGTTCAACAAAGTTCTCGCACCCACAAGCGCCGGAAGCGGACTCAAAGAACTCTACACCACCAATACCACAAGCTGTACAACATCTACAGAACTTACTACAACATACTGCATTACTATAGTACAACATATTCCAACCACCTGTGGACATCCCAGGTATGTTGGCCAAGTTGGCAAGGCCAGCTCCCGCGACCAGCCGCGGACGACCCGAGCTCCGCGGTGTCACCGTGTCACGCTCCGCGGCGGTCCTGGGGTCCGAACTGTACCATCCAAGAGATCATGGAATGGGTACCCGCTGTACCATCCAGCTGTACCATCCAAGCTGTGAGATCATCACTTTTCCGCGTCTTTGGACACCCGCCCTTTGGCTTTGTCAAGGAAAAAATGACATTTCTAGAAGATGTTAGGCATGTTTCACGCGAAAGCGGAGCATGGGAAAGCCAGGAAGTTCATCCGGATTGAACCAAGTCATTGTCCATCAGGTTCTGAGTTGGTCACCTGACCTGGGATTTTACACGGGCTGTTTGTAGGGGTTGCTTGGAGTGCCCCATCCTTATCTATCTAGGAGTTGGTCACTTGTCCCAGCATGTAAAGGCAGTCTCTGGTGATTTGTGGACACTCCTTATCCATGGCTGCTGGATGTTTGACATTCTAAGACGAAATCTGTCTCAATCGCACCAACTTCTGGACGTTTGTTTCGAGGTCCACAAAAGGAGTTGGCTGAAACCTCCACACTTCGGGAGCAAAGCATCGTGGTTCGGTTTCGGAGTGGTTCGTTTCGTGGTGTTTCCAGGTCACCGTCGCCATGCTGGAGAGAAACTTGTTGAGACTTCACAAGAACTTCAACGACAAGGCGCCACGTTCCCCACACTTCGACGTTGTTTCATTCTTTTTTCCCAGGGCAGCCGAGGGTTTGGGTGGAGCTCGAACGGGGTCGTGGTGCCCAGGTATGGGTGCAACATGGAATTATAGAGCATTCGCACATCGTGCCCGTTAAAGGCACCGCAACGGAACACCTATACTTTGATTTTGACCTGGCAACTAGCGGAGGGCATGCGGAGTGCTGGGTTTGTGGTACGGGTGTTCTCCTGTGTGACTGTCACTTCTTCACTTCTAGATTCTAGTTCATTGAGGATGGACATGTACATTGCCTCAGTGAATGTTTCAGGTCTTGAGTTCTGAGGCATCCCCAACATCGTTCTTTCGGGGAACCGGTCATTTTTTCCAATCAAATCCCTCAGTCTCCGTTCGCCCACATTCCATTTGCCACACCCTTTTGGTGAAAGGAAGAACCCAGCTTCATGTGCTTCACCCGTGCCCCCACTCTTCTTCCATGTCATGTCCCAGCCTGGCCGCGGTTTTGGACTAGAGACCCGTTGGGGGTCCAGGGTTTTGCGGGTCTGTTCGACCAGGTCAAAGAAGGCAAAGGCGGCGATTTCTACCTCTCGCCCGATCCACCCAGGGGCAGTGGAGAAAACAAGTGCCAGGGGGGCATACCGGGTAAATTGGACTTTTTGTGGTTTTGGAAATGACGTTGGTGAAAGATAGTACTGTATACTCAGTGAAATAATCATGTATAGAAGTGGAAAAGGCTTATGGTTTTCGACTTCCATGGAATGTGACTGAATGAAATCTCTTTTTGTTTCTCAGCTTGGATAGCTTGGATTCGGATGGGGTGCGCAACCAAAATCTGAAACAGGATCAGAACGCCTCGGCACCTTGGGTGGGTGAATGTTCATGTCCCCAACAATCCTTGGACCTTCCACAGCAGGGTATGGACCCTCCCATAGCAGGGGTTTTGACCCTCAAAACCCTTAGGGGTGCCTTTCTAAGCGTACTCTTTGACAAACCGCTGAGTGCCGGCGCTCTCAGGTGATGGGTGGATTTTGGAGAAATCTCCCAGCACACTGAGTGGTCGGTCTTCTCTGACTGGAGGTCGGGTTTCATAGACTCACATACTGAAAAAGGAAGGGTGCTGGAAATTGAAGATGTTGAACATTCCAGCATTTTGGACCATTTGGGGCAGTGGGCCCGACTCAGTTTCAAGCGCCGCGTTTCAGGGAGTCTATGAGTCTATGTTTCATATCTTTTTCTGGACCTAACAATAGCGGTCCGGACTTCGCCGAGCTTTTGAAGCCCTCTCTTGTGCCATCCATTGCCTTGCAGCGAACACATGCACGACTCACGAAACATCTCGCGGCCGTTTGGAGCTGCCGCAGCAGGTTGTCCGTGAAAGGTGATCTGAGGCAGGTTGTAGGATCAAAGGGTAGGGGTGAGGCAGGTTGGTTGTAGGCTCTTAAAAGCATCTATTACTCGTTCTTCAACGTGACCGAACTTGATCTCCTGGTCTGGGGTCAAAAAGGGCCTGTGAAAGGTCACTTAGGGACTCCAAAATGATCACGAACGGAAGATATCATTTTCACAACTTTTCACAGACCGATGAAAACAGCGCATCGCAGGGTGCGCGATGCGGGTCGCACTTGTTGAGTGAGCTTCTCACTGCAATACAATGGAGTCTTCCAGGGCACTCTCGTCTGGCGCGTCCGGTTTTGAGGAGTCACCAGACACCAGACTCGGCTGGAGATGGTGGCCCTAAGACGCCACGGTGAGCACTACTTATTCCGTTTTGTCACAGAGGGATTGAATCCTGAAGAGTTTGACTGCCGTTTTGAAAGAGAACTCCAGTACTTCGAGACGACATCGAGACGTTTCTTTTGTATCGAGTGCGAGCGCGCGCGTGCGGGCGAGTGACTTTTGGTCGGGTCTCTGACCCCCACAGCCGGCGAGAGAAACGTGGCCTTCTGCTGGTGGGACCCGGTGGGAGTTTGTTCAAAATCATGTGGGGTTGTGAGAGGATGTTTTGCCATCTTCTGATTGCATCCGCTTTTGTGCATATTGTTTCTGACTGGAGAGATGAAAGAGCTTTTGAGTTTTGTCGCCAACAAACCCAACTCTCTCTCTCTCTCTCTGTGTTTTTTTTCCAACTGTTGCTGCCATAGGATTCCCACCTCCTATTTCTGAAGTTCCCTCAAAAGAGGGCTCCACCTGGAGAATCAGAAGGTGTTCCTACCCTTGCCGGCTTTGGACGCCGCCGCTGCGTCCAAGCTTTGGCCCAAGGTAGGCCCTGTTTCAGACCGCTACAGGCTGCATGAGAAGGTGCACCAAGAGAAGACCAGTCAGAAGCAGCTAGACCTCTGAGACCGCAGGACCCTCCTTGGAGGATGTCTATTTATAGCCCCTTAACTGTGATTCGGGGTGTCCATTAAAGAACCCCTTGAAGGCCCTGGTCTGAACTAGTAGTGATCAAGAGGTGCTTGACCGTGACCCTCCAAGAGGTGCTTCCTGGTGATGGAAACGCCCTTCGGGTGCCCAGACACCTTCAATACGAAACCCCCCAAAACAGGCGATGGAACGGAGTGTCTCTGGAATTCCTTTAACGGTTCACCAGGAAAGAAACACATCTCATGCATGGAATCGCCGTCGCTTCACTCTGAACAAGGATCAGCCGAAAAAAAATCGGCTGAACATCAGTGCTTGGATGTGATATAACTGTGCTTGGATGTGCTTGGTGTCAAGTGGGCCATTTTTGTGATCCCTCCATTGTTAGCAACTCTAAGGAGAATCAGAACTGGGTGACACAACTCTCCGTGCAAGTAGGCTGAAGGTGAAGCCCATTGTGTCGCATAGACGCGTCCCGCGTCGTCCTCATAACATCAGGTGAAGACATCCTCTCGGAGCAGTGGCCTCTTGGGGGGGGGCCGGAGGAGGACCAAAGGCTAGGTGTCCTGAACAGTGGCACTCCAAACCTTTCCAACGTCGGCTCCAAAGCTGTTTGGAACCAGAGCTGTCCTCCTCCAGCCATTCAACCACCGACCTGGCGACCCCCACCCGTGCCATGCGACCTGACCTCGCGAGCCATGGGCACGACGACCTTTCCTTCGGACTTGGGGCCGCCCTTCTCGCCCGAGGCGGAAAGCTTAGCTGAGGCTGTCGGCTCCACTCTCACAGTCGACATATTTTGCCCAAGAGGAAGCAATCGAGTCAACTGCGGCGAATTATAGTGTTATTTTTTATTCACTCCACAAACACGATATTTTTTTTACTTCTTTGAACTCTTCCGAAAAAGCCCCCAAAATGCCCCCCGTAAGAACGCACCACTGCTTTTGCCTCGAGAGGTGCAGAACCTCGAGCGCTCGGCAGGGCTTCCTGCGCCATGCTTCAGCACCTTGGGCAGTCGACCGTCGCCGGGTCGCTGGGGCTCGAGGTTCGCTCAGGTCTGAGGTGCACCACAACTTAGACACGACCTGTCTGGGACTGGCACATGTAGCATACGTACATTGGGATGGTTGACCTGGTGTCAATGGCGGCATATAAAAGACGTAAAAGAGACCCATTTGTCTTGTCTGGAACGGAGTTCCCTGCGACCTCTGAGGTGATGTCCTGGAGGCCAAGTGTTGGGGTTTGGTCTGGCCAGGGGGAAGCGGGTAGGTTGGTCTTGTACGGGGTCTGATGGTGATCCAAATGTTGAGGAATTCCAAGATTTAGTGCCTTTGGAGAGGAGTGAAAGATGATTCTTACTTTCCTATTCCGGACTGGCTGAGCAAGGTGAAGTGGGGGAGGTTCTGGGAGACAGCCGAGTCGGCCCAAGATTCAAAGCGATCAAAAGTGCCAGTACTGGTGAGGGTCGCTGGCCTTGCAAAGTACTTCCCAGGATTTCCAGCTTTGTTCAAAGAACCTCGGGAATGAATTCATGGGCGAACTACGTCGAACTACCCATAGGGCCATAGAGCTCCAACCACCTCCTGAGCCACGATACTTGACCCAGGCTTCTGTGGTTCGTCCTATGCATGAGCTTATCCGTGAATCTATACGTTACCTTCCCTCGCGCAGTACGGTCTTGATGCGTCTCTGTAAGACTACCACCAATAGACTCTCCGAATTGCACAGCTCCAGTGGACGTGCGGATCCCTGACCGTTCGACTGTTCGACCGCTCCGTATCCGCTGCCAGGCGCAGCGCTGGGCGGTGCAGGTGGTGCGCCAGGCGGAGACGGAGGCCGAGCCGGTGGTCGGGGTGCGGGTGTCCGTTTTAGGGAGGCTTGAAGCAACGTTTGCACCTTTTGACTTTTTTGTAACTGGTTTCGTTTCAAAGATGGTTGGTTGGAATAAAGTCAGGGCAGATGCTGTTTTTTTCATTAGCTCATTACTGTAACTGCTCTTATTTGTTTCATTCCTTTGGAAGCACACTGTGCAGGAGATCGCTTACTTCCCATCGAGACTCCTGTTGGTGAGGATTGAGGGGATATTCCTGTTTTTAGATTGGCAGTAAACTATACCCGTGGTTTTTGCCCCCCCCCACACAGTCGAGAGCCTGTGTGGCCTGATCCAGCATTAGTTGCTGCCGTTTTTTCGGCCATAAAAACTGGCTAAGTGTCCCATGAATGTGATCTCGCCAAATGCTTTGACTTACGCTGACAATTCCAGCGCTTCAGATGCTTAGAGGTTTGCCCCGGTGAACGCCGCGCTCTCGTGTGGTGCGTTCGAGGCGTGCCGCAGAGGGATGCGGGGCTCACCCGCTTGGGAAGATGCCTGGCGAGATGCCTTGTGGACCTTGGCAGTGCAAAAGCGCTGCGTGGAGGCCGCTGAAGGGTGAAGGGCTGGAAGACTCCGGGAAGACGGGTTGGGGCAGTGCCTGAGGTTGGCGATCTGATCATCTGATCTCAACTTGTTTGAATCAAAGGAAGCTCCAAACATTGTAAGGATTTTGGCTGCCCACATCCGCCTTGCTTTGGGGAAAGAACGCACAGTGGTGATACGAGATACAAATGCACTCTCCTGGTCCAACCACGTGCAGACTGCAACTACAACTGGTTGACGCAAATCCACCCCGTTTCCACCGGAACTCGCAGGGTGTGTTCCGCGCGACTGGTCCGCGCGATGACATGCAAATGCAGGTGGAAGCGCGTAAATGCTGCAAGAGGCCAGCAGAGCCCCTCCCGCCTGCACCCGCTCCACCGGCCTCCGCGCCGATGCCGCCGCCGCCGATCTCAGAAGAAGCGGCAAAGGAGGCTGAAGATGGCGAGAAGGGAAGAACAGTGGCACAGCTTGGGAGGGCTAAGAGAACAAGAATTTAAGCTTTTGATGATGAGTTGTTCCTTTTGACAGTTGTTTTTTTGTGAATTTTCATGAATTTTCAAAGTTTCGATTGACCCATGTTGGGTGGATTTTAGGCTGATTGGAAATCAATGACCAACAACTAAATCCAAAGCCTCAAGTACTGCCTCAGCCATCCCAATATCATCTCTCAAACTCTCCTTCCAACAGAACATAACAGAACACCTCTAGGCAAATGGATGCAAATGGGAATCTATGGGAAACTGCTCAACTGCTTGTCGTGGCCTGTCATCCATTGATGTGAGCCATTCAATGAACACTTTTTTTCCCTGCAGACGGACATGACATGCATGTAACTAGAACACAACGAAAGACAGGTCTCTTTCCACTGAGCTTTGGGGGACCCACGCTGGAGATCCAGCAGATCAGCAGCGCATAGCAGCGCTAGGACTCCAGTCCTCTCCACCTTCACCCATGATGCTTGTCCAGTCCACCAACAATCACTGGATGTCAGAAAAACAATGAGAGAAAAAGAGCTTCGATGTCACTTTTCACAACGGTTACCTGCACACGGTACTGTGTGTACTGTGTGTACAGTACTGTATTTCTCCCGGAGAGCAAGCGGAGTGAGCCTGCGTCTGCCTCTGCCTCAGGCCATCCGTGCCTTGTCCGGTTAGCGGTTTCATGCGGAGTGGCAGCCGTGGCATCTCGAGAAAACCCTGAGGTGGAAGCTGAAACACAACTCAGCTGGGTGTGGAAGTCATATCTCAGATCCTTATAGTTCCATCTTCAACCTCTAAAGTGAAGAGATCAATTGAGATCCTGAAAGGTTTCTCTGTCTTGGCCTTTTTTGAGGTGCACCAGAAGGAGGGCCAAACATCTACACAGACCTCTGAAGGCAACAGGACCTCCTCGGGGTCCTCGGACCACCAGGACCTCACGGGGAGATGCTTTGACCGGGTTTTCGGTGGATGCGCCATTAACGTGGCCCAGATCTCGTAGCTTCATGGAGCACTCGCCAAAGGGTGACTGGAATTCCCTCGGGCACTCGACGACCGATCGGAAGGCCCTTTTCGGGGATGGACCAGAAGGGTTTGGACCACTCGAACGGTTCATCGTTGCTTCACCTCGAAACCATGACTTAAGCAAATCACCTCCGGGTGACTTTGGAAGTGAACCGGTTGAAGAACAACCACACGCGGCTAAGGTGAGCAGGTGCTCCTGGAACGACGATGTTTGGAGATGCGCGAGCGTTTGGATCTACTGGAAGAGCGTTTAGAGCTGCTGAGCCGGCAATTGGAGGCATCCGACCTCACGGTCGGGGGCATCCGACCTCGATCATTGTTCATCATGTTTTCTTTGGCTTCAGTGATTTCAAACCTTAGCACCTGCTCCACGGAAATCAGCACGGATCCGGAGTGCCGTTGTCTGTCAGGGTCTGGACGCAGCGGATGCCCCGTGGCGCGAACGCTCGACCTCGCGGAGGCCCCGTGGCGCGAGCCCACCGGGCTCGGGGCCCTTACCGGCAGGCGAGACCTGGAGGGCTTCCGACGGAACGAGCGAAGAACCCGCGAAGCGTTTCTCGGAGCCCTTTTCCGGCTCAGATGAGGCGATCCATTGCATTCCCTGTGAAACAGGGAGCAGGACCTCCCCCCCGAACCCCAAAGCCCTTCTGGAGTCCAGCGACTGCGTTGTTCGGAGTCCGAAGCCGGTTGGGTTCCAATGGGTGTCCACTGGACATCTCAGATTGTGTAGGCCCTATAGTAGGGTAGTCCAGCCAGGTGACCCAGACAGGATGGTATACGGTATGTCCCAGAACTCACCAACCTAAAAATGAAACCAAAACAATCTCACCACCCCCTCACAGTGCTTGCTGTACATTGTTTGCTGCCCTCTTCCACCCCCGACATATCCCGACCTTGAACTGGGGTGTGTACTCAGTCACGCCGAGTGCCGAGTGCCGCGGGGCGAGTCCGCCAGGCCTCGCCTCGCCGAGTCCGCCGCGTGCGCCTGAGCTGAGTGGTTTGAGCTTCATCCTGGACGAGCGCGAGGAGCGTCAGCAGCGGCAACAGCGGCGGGAGGAGGAGCTGCAGCGGCAGGTGGAGCGAGCGGAGGCCGAACGCCACTTGGGATGAGACTCTTAAGGATGGGTGGATGGACATTGGAAGCAATAGGTTCTGCGATGTTTGGCTGGCAGAAGATTGATCTTTAAATATCTTTGATAATGAATTGCGATTCATCTAAGGGCGAAAAGAGGAAGTGTCTTGAGAGATGTGGGCGGTGGGTGAACATTGATAAATCTGGTTTTGCCGGTCTGGAGATTGGATTTTCCCCATGGGTGAATCCCCTTCTGCCCTAAAATCAAGACCCTCAAATGCAACGGGTTTTGAAGGCCCAGACCCCTAGGGCGGATCTGTTCCCTGTTATGGAAGGTCCAAGGATTCCTAGGGTGGGGAACATGTTTTCACCAGTTCCTTCTCAAATCCAAGAGCTTGCAATGTTAAAGTCTGGTGTTCCTCCAGTTCTGGGAGATCGGGCGCGCATGACCTCCATGTGAGCATCGTTCAAAACCTAGGTGTTCATATTTAGAAAGGACATGCTCATAAGGAGACTGTGCGTAAGCAAAAACCTGAATTGCGTAAGGTTGCGTAAGCATTTTTTTGGCTGTAGCATTTGCCTAAGCAAAGTGCGTAAGCTTGACTTTGATGTTGACGCCAAGCAAAAAGATGTAAAACACCAAGTGCGTAAGCTCATGTTGTGGTGTGGTGGAGAAAGTTTGGCCGTATCTGTTTGCGTAAGCTCCGCGTAAGCGCTTCATGTCCCCTGCATGGCGCGTAAGCTGAAACGCGAGTCGCGTAAGCAAAGCGCAAGCGTGTGCGTAAGCACCTCCTTACGATACTGCGCTTCAAAGACAGGTTTTGAACAACGCTCATGTGCGATGACATTCCTGCCGATACTTTGAACCCCCCCAATGACGTCATCACTACAATCTGACTTCCAGTGTCCCTTCATCCATCCTCTTCAGGGTGTTTCCTCCAATGCTTCTACGGCTCGGCTCATGGGTGGCTTAGAGTTTCCCAAGCCTTTTCATCAGATCCACGCCCATGGCGCCCATGGCTCAACACGACTTCGATGGATTCCCATCCTCACGGTGACGAACAAACTTGGAACTGTGTTGCAGTCACATAAACATCGTCTTCATCTTGGTCGGCCCCCGCGATATCAGCTACTGTAAATCATATTCCCCTTTTTCAATGGCCAACCGGAGCACAACGGTCCAACGGTTACTCCGTCCAGCAGAATGAGCGAAGCACATCATCAATCCGAGGCTTGGGGCTCTTCGAAAACAGAGCGTTTGCACTGAATATTTTGTGAAGGACATCCATCCAGTGGTCCACCTCCTCCAGAGCCCGCTCCGAGCCACCCGTGTGTAGGGTGAAGTGGATGAAGTGGATGAAGTGGATGAAGTGGATGAAGTGTAGACTCATGGTTTGCGGAAGGTTCTTGTGCTTGACAAACCCAACCCATCAAGGCAGACTCTTGATGAATCTACCCTCCCATATGAAGAGGATGTCCAATTCAATTGGTAGGGTTTACTAGTTAATTATATAAGACTTTGCAAAAAGAAGAGCATGTATTTGCCCAGGGACTCATGTGCTCAACCCTTGAGAACTGATGTGCCCAGGTGACGCGGCTGCCCGGCGGTTGCGAGTGCTGGAAGCTGACTTGGCACTACTCCAGGACGGTGGGTCATGGACGTTTGGAGAGCAAACACGATGGTCAATGAATCAAGTCCTTGATGGTCAAAGGACACTTCATCATACTTCATCATGATTCATCCATTCATTTGCCACTTCATGAGTACATTGACCACCTTGTGGTTGGTTCAGGCGTCGATGTAAGCACGAATTCCAGTCCCATCCGTGGTGTTTGGCTTCTGCCGTTTCATGTTGCCAGCCATCTCTCAGCTCGTCAAATTGGGCTGGAGAGAGGGAGAGAGCTGAAACACGCTCACACCCAGAGGAAGCTCACGATGGACTCATGAGACACAGATGGACTATGATGTACTCATGAGACGAGGCAGTCAGGGTCACTGGGTCACTGTCCCTGCTGATTTCACAGCTTCAACAACCAGTCCCCATGGACGTGTAACGATGTCATTTATGCAGCAGCGTAATTTTTTTTCGACAACAACCCAACACCAACATGAAAGCACCATGAAGACAGGGGACGTCTTACGCCACTTTCAGCGGCTGAAACTCACGCAGATCGCAGGAGTCCTTGAGAAGCTCCGAGGCCAAGCTGGAAGAGTCCTACCGACAGCTGGAGGAGCCGCTCAGCCAATAGTTGCGCGATTTCTGGAGGCCCATTCTCTCCGTTCTCAGAAGAACATGCAGAAGGGCACCCATGGGCACCAGGTCGGAACCCTGTTTGGCAGATGGAATCGGAGAGAATGGTCGCAACACGGGGAATCGGATCGGACCAAACGAATCACTCTGTTTGGATGTGGAGATCTGCCGGTTTCTTTACACTGCTCCCAGACGGCCGGACAGAAAAGACGTCGTCCATTTTTCGACTTCAGCACTTACTGCACTGGGGTGTGGGTAAGAAAGGTTTGAATGGAGCTCTATCTTAAGGTGACGTGACGTATGTGTTATTCCGTACATCGAGATGGTACCCATGAAGTTTCGATGAAAGGTCTAAGATTGAGAACAGAATCCTGCGTTTTCCCGGACCAACCTGCTTCTAATCATGGTGGTTTCCATTGGGATCAAGTTGTGAGGAAAGTCGTTCACCCAGAGCCATAAACCGAAAGGCTTTTCAAGTGCCAGGACTTGAAGACTTTGCCCCTCCGGTGGGGGCTGACTCTGAGTGTTCCCCCCTTGGCTCACGACACCTCCGACCCAGGTCAGAGAGCACCTGGCGTCAGCGGCACTCGGCGCTGCAGCGCCAGCTGCAACGCACGGAGCGGCAACTCTCGACCCGGGTGAGCGCCGTGTGACGCAGAGACCGAGGTGTGGGCGTGGCGAGGGTGGAAGGCAGTGATGCCAGTGGCATCCTGGGTTGAGACATGCTGAAGCCTTGTGCATCATGGGATGTATTGATGTATCCAACCTTTGTCTAGGTGGTGCAGGATTCCCTTCTGAGAAAAGTTATTTCTGATCAGCCTGCTAAAAACACCGGTGGGTGCCATCCACGAAGCCATGAACTTAGTGAGTCGGGTGAAGTCCGGTGCCCCGAACTCGATGGGGGTTAAGCGCCCGAACTCGATGTCACTTGTTCTAGCTTCATGAAGCAAGATGTGGCAAGTCCTTTTTCCAATTCGGCATGGTTGCCCCTTGTATGCAAGAGGAGCCTACACGCTTCTGCTGGAAAGAATCGCAGTTTTTTGGGGTTCTGTCAGATAGTAGTAGTAGTAGTAGTAGTAGT
>CAXAMN010024694.1:76964-109374 GCA_963970005.1 Durusdinium trenchii | reverse complement strand
AGTAGTAGTAGTAGTAGTAGTAGTAGTAGTAGTAGTAGTAGTAGTAGGAGTAGTAGTAGCAGTTGTAGTTGTAGTTGTAGTTCGTAGTGGTTCATAGCTTTCCGTTCACACTTTATATATATAGTTGTGCTGGTAAGTCAATCATCACTTCGAAGTCATCGTGGATCCGCAGGCGACCCGACTGCCTGCCATGGCGTGAAGCTTCTGCTCTAAGCAAATGAGGGGATCTCTGAAACTCCTGGATTGCGTAGGAGACCGAAATGATTTGTTGAATGATCAAGAAGTTATGATTACTCTTAGATAGCAAGCATAATGACACTCATTCCCCGAGAGATCTGTCAGATCGCCTCCACAAATGGTCTGAATTGGTCAAAGTCACCGGTTCATTCCGCTGAGCCGAGAAGCGGCTCCAGACGGGTCAGGGGCTTCGACCCGAATCGAGTTCGCTGCAATTGGCCAATGAATCGAACGCTGCAGCGTGAACACTGCAAGATGAATGAAGTGGTTGAGTGTGGCTTGGGATCTCAGTTCTTGTGAGTAAATAGATTTCAAGTTGTAAACACTCAGCATTTTCAAGTTGTAAAAGCAGAACATGA
This sequence comes from Durusdinium trenchii, assembly GCA_963970005.1. NCBI lineage: Eukaryota > Dinophyceae > Suessiales > Symbiodiniaceae > Durusdinium > Durusdinium trenchii. The sequence goes on along the minus strand of CAXAMN010024694.1, from coordinate 108,778 downwards.
GGATGTTCTGTTTTTCTTCCAGGATCCAACTCTACCCTGTTAGCAGAAACACCTCCAGTCTGCAAGCGGGTTCTCCAAGTGATGAGTCAGTCACTTGGCCATTGGAGACACCTTAGAGAAGCTTCTTTGAGCTTTCCCAGACACTTCGTGGGATTGGTATCTATATATAATATGACATATTGCAGTTAAACATTATGCAATACACACACTCCGTTTCAACCACTCCAACTGATCGTTAAATAGGTCAGTCGACGTTTTGAGCTTTTTGGACACTTCTAAGACCATTTAAGTACACTAAAACAGTCGGACACATGGTTTCTTGCATTGGCTCCTGGGATTTTTACCTCATGTTACCTCCCTCTAACATGAAGCCATGGCGATGGTGTTCATCATTCGTTGCAACCCTCCGAGTAGCAGCACCCCATGGGTTCGGAGAACCACCTGCTTGGTCTTCGGATAGAAAATGGTCCTCCTTCGGGGCCCATGCCATGGTCCTCCGTGAAGACGTGATCGTGTTCGTGCGGACTCAATGACGGGGGGGAAGAATCATGAAGAAGAGATGGCACTCCTCTCTCCAGGTCATCAGCAAAACGCGCATCAAAACGCACCAAGTTTTCACGTCCGGCGTGTTCGGGTCTTCAAGACCTCCTGGCATTGCTGATCGATGGGCCTTGTCATCAGCACAACACAACGACAAATTTGAAAGAACCTGGACATCCTCATGCTATGCCCAGAACTATTCCCTAATTGTTTACTGACTTAGCATTTTCTGTCACTGCTTCGAGTCTTTGTGTTTTGGATGTTTGCGCACTGAAACTGGTGGTTCCTGCATCCACCCTCTCAGCTTTGCCGTGGAGTTTCTGAAAGCACAGCACTGCCTAGGCAGGCAGGCTGCAGTGTGTATCATAGTTTCATTCAGTGCACTGCCTGGACGAGTCCTTGCCGAAACTTCCAGATGTGTGACTTAAAGGCTTAAAGAGAGTTCTGCTTGAGGGCCAATTCTTGTGGCAGGTGGGGCTGCTGTTTTGAGGGCTTGAGCTCTGAGGTTACGGTAACATTCTGGACTCATCAGAAGGCCCCAGATTACCTGCTGGGAGAGTCCCGAGCAACTCCAGAGGTGACTGGAGCCCTAGTAGCGTCCTTGCTCCTAGTAGTACCGCCAGGCAGTGCTAAGAATTGAGCAGGCGGATAATGCTCTGGCGACATGCTCGGCCACTAAAAGAAGTTCGCCACATCAGGATTTCTTGCTCAGGTGTTTTGCTCATGGGGTGAATCGGGTGCTTATGTTGTCCAAGCCAAAATCAATTTAGCCATTGAAGTTTAAGACACATTAAGACACCACCTTGCTCACAGAGGATGATATGACATGTGACATAGGTTTTAAGGGTGGGTCAGTGGTCACTAGCATGGTACCATCCTTGGCATTATTGTTGCCCGATGTCTGAGAGAGCGTCGTGGTTCGAGAGGTTTCCTTGTGTTGTCCCACATCACCAACACATCTGTGAACCTCAAACCATCTTTCTTTAGTTCATTGCTTCCTTCTGGTTGAACTGACCAGTGCACTAGTGCACTTTCCCTGATTTCTTGCTCTCCCAGTGGCTTCCTACCGGGTCCTACCCGGTCCCTTCCGTTTCGCTTCGCTTCCGTCCACCGGCGTCACCCGTGTCGAGGCCCGGGCGGCGACCTACGGCTTCGTGGCCGAGCAGCCGAAGCAGATCTTCGGCGACCGGCCGGAGGAAGACCGTTCGGGGGGAAGACCGGTGTCATGCGGCGCGCGAGGTGGTTGGGGGGTTCGGGGGACGGGGTTGGGGGGTGGTTGGGGGACATCTGGGTTTCTATTTGTTTCTTTAAAGCAGCACTGAATTGGAGGGGGAAGGCTTAAGTGAAAGCCTTCCGGGTCTTGAAAGGCTGGACATCAAGGAGCTGTTGTTGAACCGCTTTTGTTTGTTAAGAGAAGGCACCTGGATTCGGCAAAAGTTGGAGAGGATGGATCATGAAAGAACGATGACTTAAGAGTTAACACTTAGGAAAATCTCGACTCTTCTTGCCAACCATTCTGCACGACTATAAGTGTTTAGCTACCGGGGATTCGGAGAGCCCTAACCCATCTGCAACAAGGAGCAGGTCAGGTCTTGTCTTGTGGGTTCCAACAGGTTCCAACAGCAATGACAGTTGGTAGGCTATGCATGCCAGTAGTTATTCCCCCTTGTTGGCTCGATTCACGTACGGCTCCATTGAGTGTTGGCAACACACCTCACTCTAGTCCCTGCGTACGGCACCCGACGCCGCGTGCCGTGTGGCGCATTTCGCTGCCGGCGCCCAATCGGAGTGTCGCCCGCCGCCTCTGCCCTCGTTTCCTGCGCAGTCCAAGCGAACGCCCTTCTGCGTGCGCTTGCTCTCTCCAGACCTCATTGCTTCGGAGGACCCCCAGTCGCGAAGAATTGTGGAGTTCAGAATTGTCCTCTAAAGAACAAATATGGGTGTGTATTATAATAGGGAGGCCTCCCAACGACCGCCTGGAACAAGGAGAATGGACCCAAACCTGTTCTTTGGGTGTTTCCCTATTAAAATACACGTACCCATGAATGGAGAACAAGGTCTGTTTCGCGGAAGATGCCCTGGTTTTGTTCTGCTCTGTGATGAAAAACTTCGTCCGGAGTTTGACATATGACTCTCAATCATGTTTCCGTCACTAAGGAGAGCTTTGAAAGGGGTTTATAGTTTGAAGAATGTCCCATCCTTGATGGACATGGGCCGACAGAGGTGGGCCCAATGTCCCAGAATGATCGAGTTGCAATCGAATCAACTCTTCATTGACACCTTGAGCAGTTGGATACCATCACGATGTTTGGTTGACCACGATGGCTTTTCCTCATGGAGAGCCATCGTCACCACCTCTTCGGAGTGAGAATTCTTCCGGTGATGCTTGAGGTGACAAGTCTGGAGCACAGGTGAGTGGACATTGCTACCGCATATATCGACACCCTCCATGTGTGCCAGCACCTCGTAGAAGAGAGCTCCTGGGGCCCAGCCACACGAGCCACGCCAGCCACGTCTTGTTTTTTCGTTTCGAGCCTGGTGCGGCAGGACACGAAGTCCTGGGAAGTGGAGTACAGCCTCTCGGTGCTGACGAAAATGGCTGGATTCAATGAATCCGGGACGTGTGGTTTCTGAAACACGCCAAACTTTTGATGGGGAAGGAGTGCAGAAAGGGTGTGCACAATTGGATCCAGTGCACCTCCTCAAAAGTTCAGAGGACCTCTCTGTGTCCAGGCAGATCAAGGGCCTATCTAGATCCTCCCAATGGCCAGAGATGGCCACCGGCCCAGTGAAGTCCGAGGACGATCCACCGCCATTCAGCTTCTCCCCGACGACCATGCCGACGGATCTGACGGATCCCGAGGTTTGAGGGAGATTCGCACCGCGACGATCCGGCAGGCGGGGAAACTCCGGGGACGGGGGTGGGGCTTGGGTCGGTGATGGTTTTCCATTCCGAACATGGGTGAGTGGTTCTTTTTTTTGGGGTGTTCGGATGGCAAGGGTCAGAATAGGTCAGAATACCATTCTAGGAGGCTCAAGGTCGAGGATGTCGTGTATCCTGTATCATGATGAAACAGAAGAACGGCCTATGTGAAGGAAGGGGATATGCCAACCTTACATTTTCTTGAAATAGGACTAGATGTTTCTTTCAAACCAAAGCATGCAGGGCAGAAGTCTGGCAGAAGTTCTTACCAACCAACATACCTACAGTCTATAGCTCCAAAAAGCGAAGTGCTTCATCTGGGCCACGCCAAGTGCGGGTTGGCTCTGTTGGGCTGAGACTTGTGAAGAAATTGGTGAACATCACTCCATCACTCACTTCGTCCTTATGGGTTCAGGGGAACACCTGATTTCAGGAACCCTGGATTTAACCATGAAACTTGATAAACCTTCTGAACTTGTCTCTTGAGAGATGCATTTTGCCCTTACCCTAGCCTAGTTTCAAGGCTATTACTGTAAAAACACGGTAAAGACCATTACTCTCCCCAGAACTTTAACAGTTTCATTCCTTGGTACACTTTGTTATTGGAGGGTATCCAGGTGTCCATGTCATTTTTTCTGGCTGAGAAAAACTTTTTCCTAGTTGCGATTGTTTAGAGTCTAAGGTTCCTCGTTTGTCAGTATAGGCTACAGTTCATGCCCTTTTCTGGGCATTCCCAAACTGCGGAGTGAGACCTTCAGCTTCGCACCACTGTATCACCTTCTTTGGCTTCTGTATCTGCTTTGAGGATCGGCGAAGTCAGTTCCAGCTGCGTCGTTGGCCACGGCTCTTCGCCACCTGCCGTCGCAGGCCGTCGAGACGGACTTGGACGCCTTACGCAAGTCCATCGCCACCGGAAGGCCGAAAACGACTCACCGCGGGGAGAAGCGGGATGGGAGAAGGCAGATGGGAGTCCCGTCCCCGCCGGTTTTTCCGGCGTTCTTCTTCTGAATGCCGGCAGCTGGGAGAAGTGTCATCTGGGACGGCAGGGACGTGGTGTTCAGCCTTCCAAGCTTAAGGGAGGGGTGTTGGGGTTGTTCTCACTGTTGGCAGGGTTTGGGGCTTTGGTGGACCATCACATAAAGTGTTCATTCTTCATGCCACTGGGTACGATTTTGTATCCATTCTTCCCACATCCACATCCGGTAGCTAGGTTCTCTTATCACCATCACCCGCTCGCCGAGGTGGGATGACTTGGCGTGAAGGCCGCCACACCGGGTCCCGACGCGCACTGGGATACGCAGACTGCGAGGAGGAGGAGGAGGAGGAGGACCTCGAGCTGTTGTGGTGTGGTGCGCATGGTATGATGGTCCTAGATGAAGAATTACGTATAATTTTGTGTAAATATACATTCTCGCAAATTACTGAGAATCTTGAGAAGTCTCAAGAAGTCTCCCATACTTTGAGATTGTTGAAGCCGCTGTATACCAAGCTCAGCAGCGTTGCAGCCCAACCAGCCCGAGGTGCCATGCTGTGCCTGTCTCGGGGCTTTGATTTTTGAGGCTGGGAAATGAACGGCTCGTCAGCAGCAAGTTGAGTAGAAGTTTCTAATAAATTTAGATGAACCCTTGGAAGGTTGTTCTTCAACCAATTGGAAAGCTGACAGGCCGTACTTGCTGATGTTTCTGGTTTCACCATAGGCATAGGGTTTTCCACGTCCATCTGCAAATCAAGCTCAAGCTCCGTGTATCCTCGGTGGCTCACCTTGGTGGACTACTACTTTCACAGTTAACAGAATGCAGGAGTAAACAGGTTGAGTCAGGACCACAGGGCAAGAGATGACAAGAGTAAGCTGAGCTAAGCTGAGTGAACCCTATGAATTCAAGTTGCACGTGCCTTCTGCCACAGCACAAGTGAAAGTCCTCCAGCTCTTTTTTTCAGCTCAACCAGCCACTGCCGACTGCGTCGGTGTCGCCGCTGTAGCCCGTGGTAGCCGCTGTAGGCAAGGGAACGGATTCCGCCGCCTTCCATGGAAGTGGATCATCAACAGGCGCCCGCACCGATGGCGCGAGGAGAATCTGTTGGCACGTCTTGTTTTGTTTGTCAAAGTTGTTTGTGACTCAGCTCAGTTGTTTGTGCATTCTCAGCGAGTCTTTCAGTGGTGCTGTCCAGAAGTTCAGGCTGCCACTGAGCAGCTCTTGCTTTATGTCTATGTAATGTACGAGACTGCATCTCCTCCTTCTCTTCTCTGCACGTAAACCAAGCATGCTGCTGTGTCTATAGTTTCACAGTGGGACACACACATGATGCGCAACAGTGTGAATCAGCTGAGCTCTTAGTGCGACATGTCAGCCTGGCCATTCGACGTGGTCAGCCTGGCCATTTTCCGCATTTCGGGCCTACCTTCGAACATCCTCAATCAAGCGGCAAGCCTGGCCCTCGTGGCCCTCGGTGGCCCTTCGTCCGACCGAAGGCGTCGCAACCCGGGTTGGGTCCTGCATCATATTCTTTTTTCCTTTGGTTGTATCCCCCTCCACGGTGGAAGGTGCAGGAGAGAAACAACATCAAACACCGAGCCACACCGAGCCCTTCTGTCCGAAAGGGGAGACCAAGTGAGCCATTTGTTTCATTTGTTAGAGGAACAAACTTTGGTGTGCATCGTTCTGTAGAGGATTCCAATACCCTTATTGCTTCCTGGTTTTGATTGATTCTGCTGTCCGGGACATGCGACCTATGGACGTTGATCATCCGTAGGCTGTTGCAGGTTGTTTGCAATTTTCCCCAAAACTTCAAGTAATGTGGGGATACCATTTGACATGTCATGATCACCAGGAATGAATAAGCTCCGCTGAGTACAAGATGGGCAGCGCTCCGCGGATTTCAGCTGTAAATTCATCTTCTTTTAGGTTTGTGCAGCAGGACACGTCAGAGAAGATGCACAGTGGCCTAAATCGCCTTCCGGAGATGCCACGGTTGAGTCCTTCGCCAGCGATGACGAATCATGACACTTCACAATCTTCCGATCGTTTTTTGGATATCCATATAGCAGGGCCCCCCTAAGGGGTGGTAAATGGACATGCCTCAACCTCTAAGGAGCTATAATTGGATATGCTGATATGCTTGGCCTTTTCCCAGTCCTATCCACTTCATTCATGGCGCCACCTCGACGTCACGAGGTCTACGCCATCGCGCAGGGAAGTCCTCAACGACACACGTCCTTTTCGCATGGCCCACAAGGGCCATCACGGCGGCGCAGGCAGCTGTCCCCGACCTGGCCGGGCAGTGACACTCGACTGCGGGCCCGAGTAGCGGGTGTTTGGGCGCATGATGTTGTATGCAGATCATGTATCATGGCAAATGTGTGGGGCCGTCCCCCATGAGAATTATAGTCTCGGTGAAGGAGAAATGGGGATCGCTCTCAGGAGCCCTATGCTGCAGCGAAAATCGGAAACAAGCGAGGCGAATCTGGTTCTTGCTTGGAGTACTGCATCAGTCTGTACAGCAGTTGATCAGCGCGGCATTCGCTCCATCGAAATTCGTGTGCAGAAAATGGGCACGACCGTGTGAGACCGTGTGAGACCGTGGGCATCCTTGGGGGATTTCTGGCTGTCAGTGACAGTGGCGTATTGGACACTGCTGAGATGGCGTTGGAGACTAGGAGCGTCCGAAGGAAGAGGAGCGTCCAATGGGTTCAATCCCAGACGTCACGCTCCCTGTGGTATGGTGTATTTATCCTATCGACCTTGGGGTGGTTTCAGGGGTTAATGTAGGCAGGCATGCCATTTGGAATTGGCTCTCCGTCAACGTTGGACCTGAATTCATAGGATACTTCAGAAATGGCTGGGTGTCAAAGCCGAGGATGCCCGAACGAGGCGCATCCTTTGCGACGAAACATTCATGATCACTTGGGCAGTTGTGACCTGAGGTCTCTGCTTTGACGTGCCTAGCTAGCTTTGTGGGCTGTCTCATGCTGACTTGTTCACGGTTCACTTATTCCCGTCTTCTTGGCTCCTTTCAATTGTTACAGCTTTTTAGACACTGTTTTTCATGGTGCGTTAAATCTATGAAGAGTCCGATGCCGCATGCGCTTGGCTCCAGTCATGCACTGCAAGTGGCCGGTCCGGTTCAAAGATCATCAAGCTGGCCAAGGCTGGAAGAATATCGAAGATGACCTTGCTCGGCCAATGATATATATAGTAGCTGTGTATATAATACAACAATCACTCATACACATCATATACGCCATACATATCTAAATAATTCACACACACATATATATATATATATAATGATATATATATATATATCACACCTCTCTCCATTATGTATGTATCGATCAGTTGTATATCACAGACTATGACTATATAGGCGATGTCTATCTTTGTATTTATATACATCATTTATCACTTCTTGGAACCAATCGCACATCAGATCTATCGCTCCACAAGGACGCCAATAGAAAGGGGGGCCGATCAGGACGTCCAGCGACCACTGTCTTTGTCAAAGAGCTAAGAATCACACAGAACCCGGTCTCGACCTTCGCAAAAGATTGGTCCAGCCAACAAGTTCTCATGCGGAGACCTGAACGTAAAACCACGGAATGACACCAAACCTTCGCATCAACCCATTGGACCCGACTCGCACCTCGTGAAGCTCAAACTTGCCCGCGGCGGGACCCGACCGGTTGCCGCACGGTCCCTCTGCTCCTGCGGACAGTTCTGGGCTCAGGCGCTTTGGGGAAGACGTGGGCCAATGAAATCGGTGACCTGAGACCAGTCAGACCAGTCACCGGAAGTCACAGAAAACCTAGGTGGACAGTAGCCCCATCTTGGGCTTAGCTCCGTTTGCTCCGTGTTTGGCAAAGGATGGGACGAGGAGGTTGTTAAAGCCCCATCAAAGAGTTCATTGAGATTTCAAAGAGAAAGACTCCCGAATGCCAATGTGGCGCGCTTCCTGCAGCGGAATGATGTAGCCGTGTAGCCCGCGGTTTTGGGGGGGGGTTTGGCATGCGCAAAAGCATACAGCCCTTGAAGCATGTTGATGGCCTTCCGTGCAGTTTCAACATGGTGAAGAAGTTGTTGAACGATTTCCGCGAGTTAGACCGTCAGAGTGTCTTTCTTTGCCGTGCAGAATGACAATCCAAACGCTCCTTGTGGATCTCAGAATCACTTGGAATCTCTTTGCATGCATGCATCTTGGGAAAAGGGCCAAGGGTCACAAGGTTCTCGATGTCCAATTTCTTCCTTTTCTTTTTTATTGTTTCTAATTGGCCTCCAACCTACTAGCCATGGCCTCCAACCTTGTCAGCCAAGGGCCAAGGGGTCACGCCGTTTCCCCTGGGGCAACTGTGCCATCAACGGCAAGTGTCGTCGCAGAGCCAGGCGCGGAAACAGGCGCCTCCACCGCCACATGATCAGCGTGCCCGGCAGCCCGTTGGAGCGAATGGGAAGCTCCTGTGACCAAAAGGCTTTCAACACTCGAACGGACCAGCACGGGTCAACTGACAATTTGCTGCGAAATAACAATTTGATTCAAGATGTCCAGAAGGCTTGGACGTTTTGTCTGACTGTGGGATGTATGTTGATGTATGGGGGTCTTCAATGTCAGTTGTGGTTTGGGGTGCCGCAAGAACAAGCACGTGTTGGTCACATTGCTTTCCTAGAACCTTTTCAACCCCTGTTTTATTCCCCAAACAGTGTGTCCACACTGAGGGGTTCTTACGGTAGGTGTAGAAGCCTGGGTTCGATCAGGGTACGCTCTTTGAGCCCGTGCGTTTTGGCTGCGCAGGCTCGCAGAAAAGTTTCGTTCTGAGATCTCCAAATGCCATTTCTTTGCGCAGAGTCGCGCGAAACGCTGGCCGCGGGACGGTGCTTCACGGAGGTGCTCTCTTGTTGCGGTGCCGTGCGCATTTTTGGTCTTGGTGATCACCTTTTGTGGCAGGTGCAAGGGAAGCCTCGTGTTCTGGTGGTCTAAAGTTGACTGTTCGTGACAGGTGCAGGAGATCGGAGCAGTTTCATGTCGTTGTGCAGATTTTTTGGCAGGCGCAGTACTTTGGACATGGCGGTGGTCTTCGGCATGCTCTGATTTCGTCGCAGCTGCAGTGAATCGTGACTTTTGGACATGCTTGTGTTCAGAAATCGTGGCAGGTGCAGTACTTTGTGGACCTTGAAGTGCGACTTTTGTGGCAGGTGCAGTAGCCTGTGGATTTTGATAAGTGCAAATTTCGTGGCAGGCGCACTACTTTGTGGCCTTGAAGCAGCTCCAATCCTTTGTGGACCTTCAAGTGCAAATTTTGTGGCAGCTCCCCCATCCACCACCATCACCGCCCACCACCATCACCTTCATCACTACCATCACCCCTCTCGACCCCAATGCCTCAAACACACTGTTTGGGGCCCCTTGCCGGATAACGATGTTTTATATAGTTTTAGAGTACCAACATGTACCAACTACTCCAAGTATTGCGAAATACGGTCTTTTCCTGCATGCCAAAACATAGGTCAGTTTTGGGTGCGACATAGGTGGGGAGACGCCCCCCTTCAGTTGCAAGATGCAGTGACCTCAGCTCCGAGGCTGGTAGCCGGCGCGCAGCTCCCGTGGTCGGCTACGCTCGCGAGTAGGCGGGTGGTTGTTTGGTGAGTTGTGTGTTATCAGAGTAGATCAGAGTAGTGTTCCTTGAAGTGGGTCTTTGTGAAATCAGAGCCAGGGCCTCCCAAATGATTACGGTAACCATGCTTAATTCGTTCTTCCTGAGTCACGGTAATTAACCTTAATCTGGCAAAAAGGCCAGGTGACCTGGTGACTAGAAAAGACCGAGCAACACTGAACCAACCAACCTGCTCCTTCCGCTGGCTTTGGGATAGCCCACCGCCAGGAGCTGCACTCCTGAACACCAACATGGACCCTGAACATGAACCGATTGAATTGAAGACATGTTTGCGGTGGTCTGGTTTCAGGTTAGTTGGATGGGCACACGTTGTGTGAAAACACCCGCACATAGCGGCAGGCGGACATTGAACAGTTCATCCGAACATTCTGCTTGTAGAGGGTCCATCCTCCGGGAAATGCATGTAGTTTTCCAGGATATCTGCAGATGGTCCAATTACTGTATTACAATATTATATACTATAGGGTGGGAGAACGAGGTGTATTTTTTCCCAAGCGAACGAAGACTTGTTGTGGTCCTAAGTCCGGTCCGAATCCACAACAAACCAATAGGGTCATGTTCTCCTCCAGTAAATGTTAAGAGAAGACCTCAGCATAGGAAGGTCCGGTCCCCTTGAGGGTGAACAGCCTCAAGTCTTTGAGGGTCCGTCTTTCGGGAGAACAAAAGGAGACAGCCTTCGCGACCCACTCACGAGTGATGTAGAGTTTCCACAAATTAATTCATCAAGGTTTGGTGCCCTACGGCATACGGATCAAAGACTATACTTTGGAAAACGTGATAGGAACATGAGGACATGTGATTTTCCAGGAGTCTACAGAATTCTTAATCTGTTGATTCTGAACGTTTTTGGTTGATGAGAGGACTTAATGTGCACTTTGGTATGGTGCTTGTGAACCGGCTCCGGCTGTGGAGGACATGACAGGCTCTCGCCGCGCACCCAGAGTGGGACCAACTCGCGAAGCGGCCCAGCGGTGCAGTGCCGGGATCAAGGCCCTAAGGTGCTGCGTTTAGCTGCACTGTGCAAGTGAAAGCGAACGTGAGTGAATCCTCTTCTGGGGAACACATGTTTTTCCTGGTTTCTTCAAAACCCAAGCCGAACAGACCATGAACCCGGCAAAATCCGGATGCAGGATTATACCAAGTTGTGGGATCCACTAGGCTTTCCAACCGGTGTAATTCCAACAGAGAAGGAGTTTCGTCTCTGGAGCAGACTCTCCCGCCCATCTCTTCCGTCTGGTCCCGGAGGCCCGGTTGGTCCTGCCGCCCTCACCATGTTGGTCCTCGTTTTTTGTTCCTTGCGGAGTCGGAAGTGACTCATGTGACGCGTTTTCGGCGGCTTCCGAACGAACGCTGAAGCCTTCCGAACGCCTTCAGAGGATGTACGGCTGAATGGTTCACCTGTACGTCTGACCGGTAGACACATGTTGGTGAGTCTATTCTTAAGAGGTAGTAGGACCAATCCCAAACCTTCTGGCAACGTCACCCCCAAAAACCTCCGGCTTATAGTTGTGAACCGATGAACGTGGGATATACCCCAGGGATAGGGGCACTGGGCGGACCGTGATCCTGGGTTGGTGCTGACATGGACCATCCTCTGAGCCTATTTCAACACTCAGCTGGTACGAAGTTCCAGTCGGGTGAAGATTGCCACCAGTCCATGGCTGCCTGAACTCATTCAGTAAAGTTGACACTTAACACTGATGTAAACCACCAGAAACTAACACCCCTGCGCTCGCTCCATTTCCCACGAAGCCCTGAATCCCACGCTGAGGCGATGACTCGGATGACTCGGACGGAGTTGTTGCAGTCCATTCTGCGATGTGTGATGTGTTACAGATGATATGATGTGATATGTTACCAATGTGATGTGACAGGTGTCATGTAGGTTTCTTTTGAGTGTTACAGAGTGTGATGTTCCAAAGCAATTGCTGTTTTGTTTCAGATTTCGTTGCTTAGCCTTGGATAAGTCCTTGGATATTGGTAAGTCTTCGGCATGCACCTGGCCTTTTGCCCTTCAGGCTGTTGCGACAAGGGGGCGATCAGATCCGTGGGCCCCCCCAGCTGGGGGAAATGGGATCTCACCCTCATTCCCTACGAGTGTCGGTCAAGTCTAGTTGGTTTAGCACTAGTTGTGCAAAAATCGCTCCAGGACTCTGCCGATTGGGGCGATGAAGAGGTGGAGCCACTGGGGAGCCGCACAGGTGGTATATTTGAAAGGGTGAAGGAAGCTGAAGGAGTTCTTTCTGGTAGACCGAGAAACAGAAACATGTTTTGTGATGAACATGTGAGTGCTACATTTGGGTGGTACACTTCTAGAGCTACAAAACGCATGTTTGGTCATACATTAGTGCCGTGGGTCGTGTGCCTGGGAACTCTCGATGGTCAGTCATGAGAGAAACGATGGTCAGTCTGAAATGGCAACATCCTGCCAGACTACCCAATGATATTTGCACAAGGAGGTGTAAGTGCCACCCAGCGGCCCTTACCACTGACCACTGACGTATACTATCAACATTGTAAGTTGACACCCTCAAAAGAACGACACCAGAGCTCAGCAGAACCGACCAGGACAAGGCAAGGGACAAACACATTCCTCCCCCAACAAGCATTGCAGACTTATTGTAAACTAGCTGCTTCCACGGGGGGTGTCACCCGGCTGGACAACCCCACACTACTTGTAGGTCTCCAGACAGGGCACCTCCTGGAAGCGCTAAGGGGTTTGGTCTACTCCTATGACCTGCTTGTTTCACCAGGTTGACTTCATGGAGAGCCTGGGCGGTTGCACAGAATCTCGCATGGAATGGATCTCACATTGCTCATCATTCCCCAGTAGTCTTTGAGGAACTCCACACTGCAATATCAGTCTTAGTTGAAACCGGTGTTCTCTATATACTATATACCCTAAGAATCATTGGACCCTCCTATGGAGGGTTTGGACCTTGCATAGCAGGGGTTTGGACCCTCAAAACCTTGACCTTTGAGGGTCCTTGATTTTTAGGGTATATATAAGTTATAATGCATACAAACCAATTGTTCGGCAAAGGTAAGGTATATGTGTGTCGTAGGCTCACACTGTGGAAATGTAGGCCAACCGTAGACTTTGCCGTAGGCATCCAATGATAATAGCTTCTATATTGAAGAACATCCCTTTCTGACTGTGCTTGGGATGGCCAGTCAGACCCGGTTTGACAACCGACCGCTTCAAGCCAGGACAAGGAGGACACCCGAGCCACTGGGCCACAGTTTGGTTTGCGAACGGGGGGTTCACCTCCGCGACTGGTCGGAGGTGCTGCCGCTGGCGATTGCGAGGGGTTGTGTTCCGAAACGCCGTATACAAGCATTACTACTAGGAACAAGAAACTATTAGGAACAAGTGCATCGCTTCTAGTAACAAGTGCCTTACTAGTAGTAACAAGAAGCTACTAGTAGCTCCTGGATCAGAAACATCTCGTACTCGGCGGAAGTCCGAGAAAACTCCTCCGTGAGACGGACGAGTCCGGACTGGGAAGAGCCTGAAGGACCACAGGGAACCCCCCCAAACCATGGTGGTTGTAGAGGAAAATGCTCGAAACCAGGGGTCTTTCTTCTCAGGTTCCATGTTAGGGGGGGTACTTGGTCCATTGTTCGTTTTCGGACCACGGCATCCAAATCACGAAAGGCACGACGGCGGCGGGGGTTTTCCACCGTTCCGAAGTGTTCATGTGGAAACATGCGTTCAGGTCGATGGAACTGCCCTAAAGGTCATCTAGTTGAGGGGCCGGTTCAATCTGGTTGATGTCATGAGAAAGGCTGGTTCATGTGAGTGTTTGGATTCTAATTCTGCGGATTCTTACACGAGAAGTCGATTTTAGAGGCAGGGACAGAGTCTTGTACTGTAGCTTTGCTTTGGAGGATATTGAATATAGCAGGAGTCCAGGAGTCCATCACTTTCTACTTGATCAATTTGATCATGTCCACCAAGGCCAAACAGAATGCTCAGGCGATGGGACGAGCAATTCTGAACAATGGGATGACTAGGATGGCCCGAAACAATGACTGCGCATGACTTCGTACTTTGTTTGCCCGGCCCAGATGAAACAGTGTTTCCAGGCTACAATGGGTGGTTCTCATGAATCAAGCCACCAGCAGCAGCACCAGAACCTCGTTTGAAACTGGCTGTTTCTGATGCATTCCTTATGGCAAATCATTGCTATTCGTTCGGTGCATGTCCTACCTGCTATCATGAACCTCGAGGCCAGCAATGTTCAGAGCGTAATTGGCTAAGTAGCAATAAACAAGTTCTCTACATTTCCCTAGCTTAGGGTGCTGAATGAAATGGGTTGCCACCTTAAACCTCATCCTTCTGCACTCGTATTGCGTAGCACTCGAGTTCCCACGAGCAGATCGAGAAACCCACGGCGCCGTCTCTCCAGGCGGTCCGCCAGCAGGCTGAGCTGAACGCTTGGCGAAGCCAGCAGGCGCTGCACGGGTCTTCGTCGAAACAGTACATGGATGTGCCAGAGACCTTCGCTTTCTTTCGATCATCGGATAGGATGCAGGCACCGGTACATGGCAGGATGCAGGGCTGTCAAATCTCAACAGATCGAGCCGGTTTACAGTATGCCTCATGTTGCTTCGGTGAGTTTCACGCTTCGGTGAGCAAAACAAATATGTAGATTCATTGAATAGCCACACATATACCAAATCCAGCAGTTTCGAAAGACCTTTCTTTTGGCCATGGCTTGTGACTCTGTGTCGAACATGGGTCGACGTTCGGAAGACAGATGCTTCGCACGGCCAGGGCCAGGAGATTGGCGCCTTAGCGAAGTCCAGGCTGCACCCACAGGTGAGGGAGCTGATCAAACGTGGCTGATGCAGGTGGTGTAGCCATGTGTAGCCCCTATAGGCCTATGGGGCCTTCTTGGAGTGTTCCAAGCTTTTTCTTTGGTCGGAGAAAGGAGGTTGCCCCTTTCTTTTGACCTTCCAATTTTTGAGCCGATGCTGGGGTGCGAGCTAGCAAGGACGCGATGGAATGCTGAAGGAATCGGTGATGCGTTCGGTTTCTGGGTTTCTGGGTACGGTAGCACTCCCTGGAAGCCCTGGTGACCTGGCCCCGAGAGTGGCATGGCCCATGAAATCCGAAGATCAAACAGGTGGTTCACTTCCATGGAGTGTTTCACTTCCATGGAGTGATTAACATGGAACCATTGGAACCTGATGGCATGGACCTTTGGAAGGCTACTTTCTCTACAACCCAGCGGTTTTCAGGTTCTATGTTAATCTTCCAGGGTGTATGTGTTAGAAAATCTCTGTTCCCCTTACCTGGCCTTTTTCCGTGGGGTGTTTTAGTCAGAGGCGATACCTATACCTCCACTGGCAAAGCAACCGGATTCTATATTGAGTCATATTGAGTCTATACGTATATAGTAGGCAACTGGCGAGGCCACATGGCTGCGTGAAACGTTTCAAACGAGTCTATGTAAATGAGGCAGTCGCATGGAGTCTTGGATTACAGGTGTACTTGGGAAGAACCATGCTAATTTACAACCAGCAAATCGCCTCACTCGCATCAATCTTCCAGGGGCCGCCACCTACGCCACCTCCGCACTCTTGGCCTCAGGTACAGATGGGTGAGAGGTTCAGTGAGCGGTTTTGTGGGAATGTATATACGTATGGTATATTTGCCCACATTGGGGTGGTTTGGGAGGTCAATGTAGGCATATATGGCATACATGGAGTGTCTGAGTCTGGGTATGTTTTTTTTTGTTGTATGAGCTGGGTGAACTTAACTGCCCCTCCAAAAGATACCCTTCAAGTCTCACAGCAAAGTCCCACAGGAACTAGTCGTATACGGTGAAACATTGCCTAAACCAACATAACATGTAACACCTGACCATGACCTTTTCCTGGTAACACCTGGTAAGGTGATTCCCTTGTTTGACGTGGCGTTGTCCATCAAAACGGGGGCGACCGTTGGTGACTCAGGTCATTCCCGGGATTTCGACATGACTGGAGGACAACTGAGTCGACATCCTCAAGTCACGGACATCGAACAAAAACGGAAACAAAAACTCGAACTCTAAGGGTTTGTTTTACCCACCAGTGGTGGATGACTTTGGGTAGGGTGGGGTAAAAATAAAAATGGGAAGATTGGACGTTCAATCTCATCATTTTACACCACTGCGAGGCTGCCCTAATAATCATGGACAATATGTTTGGGGAAACTCCATGCTCTGGAGCTACTGGTATCTGCAAACTCCTCGTCACAGCAGGGTTTTTGTATTTCTTGGTCCGCCTTCCTCGTGTGCAGGGGCCTCCGCCGCCTCCAGGGAGCCTACATCAGGCGGGCAGACCAACGTCAGGTCGCTTCTTACATAATATTACATGGGAGTCAAAAGAGAGGTCCATTCGTCCAATGGCAGGTCCATTTCTGGAAGGTTTATAAATACAATTAATACTTTTTGACCGTCCTCATGGCTATATGGGCGTTCTGGACCCGAAAGAGGACGAGTTTCTTCCACTAAAGGGGAGGGTTGTACTGGTTCTACAGGCTTGTACATGTTTTGACCTCACCTCAGGTTCAGTCATGTTTTGATCATACCTCGGCTTCAGACAGAAACTGGTGCAGCATTGCAAGATGCAGACGCGGGGGAGAGACGTTCGGCAGAGACCAGTTGGGAACACCGGGGTTAGATATCCTGTTATTGTTCTGGGAATGCATTCCACGTTGCTTGTTTGATTCAAGCATTAGCTGATTACACCCGACTTGACTGCACAAGTTTGATGCATATTTCTGGGACTTGGGCTCTCAATAAACGGAATGTTTATTGATATCAATTGATTGATCGACATCGACTGTATGAGTCCAGATTAGGAAGACTCCGATGTTTCCAGAAATCAAGTCCAAAGAAAGATCAGTTTGATAAGGGCACACGGCCTTGGCACATTCGCATGGTTCACCTTTCTGAGTAAATTTGCACTTGCTTCTTTCTTGGGACTTTAAGACATATATATATATATATAGCTACTTTGAGATCACTTGGCTGTAAAGGATCAGACCACTTTGTGATCAGTTCGATCACAGCCACTCTGTAGAAGATCACACGGAAAAAAAAAAACACTTTTGCTGTAACAGGCCACTCTCTCCCAGGCACTCCATGTATGGCATGTTGAGTTACATTGGGGTGGCTTCAATGGAGTGTTTGGGTATTTTGTTGTCCATTGGCCGCTTCCGCAGGTCCATGGACCACCTCCCCCGCACCTCGCACCGCCTCATCAGGTCACCGGGGTGGGGGGACCGCACGGATCCGAAGGGTGGGCGAGGGTGGCTTTCTCAGAGAAGTCTAGAGCCCCTATAGTAGCGTCCTTGCTCCTGGTACTGTAGTACGGCCAGGAGCCCCGTTCGTAGCATCCTTGCTCCTAGTAAGGCCAGGAGCCCCGTTTGTAGCGTCCTTGTTCCACCATGCTTGCCCGTTGGAGTTGGCATCACCACCGACACTCTGGACGGATGGCGAAAAAGTGAACCAAATGAGTGAGAGCAACAACTAAAAGGAGCCACACGAATTAAGCACCATGTTCCACGATCGCAAAAGCCCACGACTGAAGTGTTCGGCCGGCACCAGCCAAGAGAAGACGGGCAAAATGCCTCAACTCGCTTTCGGTGAGGAGTGGCCTTGCTCCACGAATCATTCCTTTTGGCAGAGCCTTGCCACATGGGTGGCCGTGATCAGGGCAGTGTGTTCCCGGAAGGAGCAGTTGATCATCAGTGTGGAAAATAGAACCACACCACTGTTTCATGACCTTGGCCAATGCACCAAAAGTGTCCTGCGGAGATAACTTCGTCAGTGAATGTTTGCGGCACAGAAAGAGATGAGCAAGCTCAACGTAGGCGACTGAACACTATGCCTCCACACGCCATTTCAAGGTGGACAGAAATGTAAGAAACTGGTCAGCGTCGTCTGGGGCACACAAGGAACGAACATGCTCCACACCTGGGCATGGCGATTGTGCACGCCATGTAAACCGTGAACAGTCTGGAGTCCAGTCCCATGCGGGAAAGCGTGACTTGCATTCATCGCAAGTTTCTTGTTGAATTGCGTCCTCTTTTGTTTGACAAACCTGTTTAATGACTCCATCGGAGCCAATGAGTCGGTTGAGACGAACCAAAGCTTCTTGACAGTTCCAAGCAGCCTGGGAAACCACTGGCCACATCCCTACGTGAAGTGCAGCATTGTCTCTGGCAAGACGTTTGGCTTCTTCATCCGCCCTGCGGTTTGCACGGATGTGCCACCCTGACAAACCATTGGAGAAGTTCTCATCCACACCAATATTTTCAAGAGTGCGATGGTCACAAGTGTGAGCCGGCATCCACAAAACCTGAATCGGCTGGTCACAGCGTGAAGCTTTTGTTTGCCAAACCTGCAAAATTTTCCTCCAAATGGCTGCATGGCTCCACTGGGGAGAAATATTGCCACTCTGGAGCATCGAAGAAAAAAGGTCAACAATTGTTTTGCAGTCTGTGAAAATTCGCACACGTGCTGGTGCCATGATGATGGCCACCGCCAAGGCAAACAGTTCAGCTGTGTAAGCTGCAAGAGCAATATGTCGAACTGGCGCCGACGCAACAAGGCGTTCTGCACTATCAAAAATTGCAAAAGCGGCTGCTGTAAGCCAAAAGGATTCTTGGAGTACCACCGATCCATCAGTAAACCAAGTGAGTTCCTCAGCGCTAGGGTCGAAACCAGCAGGCTCAAAAGTCGGAAACTCAGAAATCAGTAAAGGATTTTCTGGCAATTCGTGAAGTTCCTGAAGGATTAATGGAACGAGAACTTTTGAATCCAACGAAACGACCATCGCATTTGGGGTCCGAAAGGATACTGATGTTTTTGTAGAGTTTCCGCATTTGCTAGTGGGCAGCTGGGTGTGTAGTTCCATCTCTTGAGCCAGTTTACTGCTAAGATGTGACAAAAGATCATGAACCTCTTCTTCAGCTAAGACTGAGATAGACTGAGTGCATGTTGGGCAGTGCCTTCATCATCTTACAAGCACTTCCATCTTGCACTCCGACTCCTTCTTCATGTGACCAAAGTCGTCCAACATCCGGGACGAAAAAAAACCATGCACCTCCATGTGATGTGCGTCGGTTCCGGCCGTGTACTGTGCCCGGGCTCCATCCCTTTCGTTCCAGGAGCCCTACGCCAGCCACCGGCCCCACGGGCCGCCGCCCCATGGGCCGCCGCCCCACGGGCCGCCGCCCCACGGGCCGCCGCCCCACGGGCCGCCGCACGGCACGGTGCAGGCAGGATAGAAACCTTGGCTGGAAGGGTTTTGGGTGAAGAATCTCTCTCTCTCTCTCTCTCGCAATTTATATATATATATATATATCTATAGACAGACCGTGGTAGAGCCGATAGCAGATCTGTTCTTTTTGCAGGTTGGGCTGCAGATTTGGTGAGTTAATTCCGTGATTGGACATGTCAAGTCTGGTCTTGCCAGTCTTGCCTTTTCTTGGCATCCCCGGGCTGTCAATGCCTGCGTTTTTTTCCAGAACAAACAGGGTCAAACCTCGCCAATTCTCAGGGCACGAGGCAGAGCCTGCCAGTGCATATAGCGACGATGACCCACTTCGACCATCTGAGATTTCGAGAGACAGACAGACTTGACCTGTTCAACAGCTACTGCGTAGATGGATCGTCCAATGGGTCAGCAATAGACTCCCCACGACATATGGACCTCCTGCAGGATGATCCTGGTAATTAGCACTCAGCTGAGGGTTACGATCCCATGCGCCTCGCAAGCTCTCGAGTCGTTCCATTTACCTGGTTCCCGGAAGGCCAGAGACGTGCGAATGACGGAGAGGATCTCTAGAATGTCAATGCATCCATGATGGATGATCCAAAATCATTTAAAAAGTATCGGTTTATCCTCCAACCTGGATGGATTCCAAAACCTTCCCGTTTTAATGGGTATCACATGTGTCCGGCACCCGTCTCAAAGTGAGTCAGGAACCTCCAGCGTCGTTCTCACCAACCGCCGTCCGCGGTTCCGCCGCCAGGGGCGTCCTCCACCTCGGCAGGCATCGAAGCGACATGTTTCGGTCTTCCCACGGAACTTCCTATGGAATCCATGTGACATATGATACCTGACGTACCTGATACCTCAAAGGTAGCTGTATTAGAAAGTTCACCTTTTTGGTGTATATTTTGAGTCATTGAGGTCACTCTTGCCATGAGAGATCCAGTCCACCCGCTTTCTCGGAGGGGGGCCATGAAGAAAAAAAAGCAATCCAGCAGTTCCCAAGGGGTGGTGGGGAGTCCTGAAGCGACCCAAGTGAGGGAATGTATATATATATATATATAAGTATTATAAAAGTATATATATTTTTGTATCCATGGGCACCCCCTATCCTTCAAGTTCAGCACGCTGTTTCATCCCGTCTTGGAGACACGGTCACCCAGTCAGACCCAGCCAATTCGGCGCCAGTGGCGGTCGCCCAGGACTTTGGAAGATGTATTGGAAGCTTGAACTTCTCACAAGAGAGATCTCATTACACTGTTGAGAAAAATTGAATCACAGAGATCCTGGTGTACAATTGAAGATGCTTCCCTGCTTGAATGATTCACAAGGATCCAAACATAGGATCACATAGGCATTCAATTGGCATTCAATTGAATCACATAGAACACGTTTTAGATCACATCACTTGCACGTCCGTGAAGCGGCGCCAGTCGGTCCGTGTCCGCTCGCAGGGGCCGGGTCCACCAGTCACGCCGCTGCAGGAGGCACCGGGGGGGGCCTGGGGCCGCACTGGTTGGTCAAGGACAACCACAGGAAAAGGGTATACCACTCCGATTCACTAAGATGGAAATGGACCATGGCCACTGGGAAGACAATGAAGTCCTTGACAAATAGGTGGTTTTCCACTTCCATGTTAGTGAGTCGGCATTTTTCCAACGCATACCAGCACCCTCACTGCCAGGTCACCACCTGCCACTTTATAAGTGTTCATTTTGTCTCCACCATTTCGGAGACCTGTAGAGTCAGGTGCTGGTAGGCATAGAGTGGGTGTGTAGCTCAAATAGCCAGACCTCTCAGTTTGCTCTCCTGGATGATGCGGACATATGTGGACCACACCACCAGCCATAACTATTCGACCAACGTGGACGAATACACACCAGATTGAATACACCCCCCTCCAGACCATCTGTGGGACTGGAGATTTACGCCACCATGGATGGGTCATTTGTACAACTATTCTCCACATTCCACTCCCATGGATGGTCTGGGATATCATAGACTTCGGAGATCTTCACCCTCCTCCCATCTCTGGAAAGTTTTCATGGCCCTCCATTGAAACGAACGTATTCGTCAGCTTTGAAAGGGGGGGGAATCATTTTGCTCAAACACACTCAAACCATTTGCGGCTCCAAGTTGCTCATCTGTTTTCTGTTGGGTGTTTACTATAAATCCAGGGACCCGTTGGGTGGGTGCTTTGGCCAGTGCTGCGCATTTTGTGATCAAGACTGAATCGATCCAGTGAACTGGTTGAGGAGAAGATAGGGGCATTCGAAGCGGGTGCTCTGAAGACCTCTCAAAGTACAACTGCGACATGTGAAAGACATGTGAAATGACTCTTTTGACTCATTTGACCTTCAAAACTACGTCCATGACCTGGGTCCATCCAGTCAACTGTGATGTGAATTTTCATGTGTTTTCATGGTTTTCCCAGTTTTTTGGCACTCCCTTTTGTTGCAGTGTTCTTCTTCCTTCCCCATTCAAACTGCCCCTCCTTCTTTTTTGAGGTTGACATTGCACCTCCTCCAGGCGAGATGAACAAGAGAAACAACATTTGAAAACGATGTGAAACATGTTTCTTGTTCATACACAGCGAAGAGAGATTATACATGAGTAGACGATGATTAGACGATGTTCATGCATTTCCATGCATAATTATATACAAAGGTTCTTTTTGTTTTCTCTTGTGATGGAACTTATTAGAGACGAAGCGTCCATGGCCCACTGTCGAAGTTATTTAGTTTATGCCTTTCTGTGGCCTTAGTTTCTTGTGACGAAACATCCAAGGCCAGCTCATATTGAAGATAATGTTATGTTTCTTTACTGGAAACTGCTCGCTTTCACTTTACTATGTTATATAGGTTGTTTAGGAGGGAAGTTGAAAAAATCGATGGGTCTGGGCCAGGGAATATATTCTATTCTTAGATTGACCTAGCCCCTGATCATCCCTGATCAATATCCAATACTCTGGACATTGGGTAAATCAGAACCAACACTTGGCTGAAAAGGCACTTCGCCGAGGACGATGAATGGATGGTTTTGAGTCGATTCAGTGTGGACACGTCGCCCAGAGAGCAGAAGAACTTCTGCACAGGGTGTGTCAAGATGACGGGTTCCTCAATCCCTTCTGGTATTGTTCCACGCGGTCAAGAGCACATGGGTTGTTGGGTTGTTACACGGCTGCGCAGTGCTCTTGGAGAGCAATGGTCCCCCCCCAAAAGACGACATCCATCCCACCCATGCAGAAGTTCTGAAGGATTCAGGATGTTACTGTTTGTAAGGTCTCTGTTGGTTGTTCAAATCAGGATGTCGCAGCCCGAATCCAAAGGTCCGGGGCGTTTGTGCATCAGGGGCGACTGGAGACTGTGATCCGCGACCGTCGCCTGGTCGAGGCAACTTCGCGGCGCCACGGCCATATGACAATCGAGCGCCCCCATACAGGCCACCAGAGGTACGTGGATATGGGAGCTATCCGGAGTACCGAGATAGAGAGCCCATGAGTTATTCCAGAGAAACTCATCCAAGAGCACCTCACATGGCTCCAGGCGCTCCACGCCCTCCAAGACCACAGTCCCAGCATCACTTTCCGCCACATGCCAGTCACCCTCCAGCTCCCACAGATGCCCGTTACGCAAGCTACCAAGCTCCCAGCCAACCTCCAGCTCCAGAACCATACCGAAACTCACGGCAGGAGAAACCAGCCTATCCCTCCAGGAACACTTGGGGTCCTCGGGACAACCGAGACACACCACCCAGTTCCTGGGGCAACCGTGAGCCCGAAGCGAAGGCTCCTGAGGTGGAGCGCCACCACCGCCGCCGCCACCGGCGGCGGCGCTCGCATCCCAGGCGCAGTCGGCGCGCGCGCCGGCACAGCCGCAGCCCGCCGGCTCCGGCTCCGGTCGCTGCGGTGGCTCCGGCTGCGCCCGCAGCTCCGCGCGCGGCACTGCAGCCAAATGCGGCGGCGCAACACAGCTATCCTCCGGCGCCAAGACGGGGTGAGATGAAGTCAAGCCCGCTGGAGGCTCAGGTGAAAGTTCGGGTCCGAGATGGAGTTTTGCACATGTCGTAAGGCCACCTACCAGACCCTTCATGCTTTTAACTGCCGATCCAACACTTTTGCCAAAGTGGAGTGATTTGGACAATGAGAACATATGAGAACCATTATTTATGTATATATGTGTGTATATACATGTATATAGTGGATGGATGCTTTCCTCACTGGCAGGTCACCTTCAGCCTATGATTTGAGGTGTTTGGAGGGGACATGGGCGCCGAAACAGAGGGGTAATCATTGATAAATCCTTTTAACAAAGTACAATATGTCAATTGACCTCTACATAATAAAATCACACACAACAAAACAACACACACACACAAAAATACAGTTAACATGAACAAGACACAACAAGACCAGGTCCCGGATCTCCTGCCTACTCTATATAATTACAATATACACATATTTATAGCTTCGGTGTGTTTCATTTTTCCCATCCTCCCAGATCGCAACGAGGTGGGACTCCGTGGTGGCCGCAAGGACTGTGGTTGCAGGGCCTGCAGGAGCCGCAGGACCCACTGGACCCACTGGGCCCGCAGGGCCCGCCCAGCACAGGCCCCAGAGGAGGTGCGGTCAGTGCGGTCAGTGCCAGTGGAGATGGCAGGAGAGGGATGCAGACCCTGTGGATCCACAGAGACTATTGGTGTAGGCGCCACGAGGGTCCAGTCGTACCTTAAGGTCTGTGGATCCTGAGTGAGAGGTTCGTGATCCGTGGAAACCCTTGCGTCTAAGACAGCGTCCGAGTGGAGTTTTCTGAAGGAAGATGCTGACGCTGCTGAAAGTTTTCCAGGAGTCCAACTGGGTGGTCGAAAGAGTTCTTTGACTTGAGAGTATGGGGTCTGAATAGGCCCCATTCTCCACTCACAGCTTCATCAGGCCAATCCCGAATGGCAATCCTGGTCACCCGGTCGTTGAAATCGCTTCCCTTGATTTGTTACAGATCCAACATGATGCAGCACTCTGGCTTGGATGCCCTAAAATGGCCCTGCAGGCCCCCCTTGAAACACATGTCGGCCCCCTCACGGCTTCAAGGCCTCATCGTGCGAAGTTAGTTGCGCTCTAGACTCACAGCGACAGGTTAGTCCTGGGTCTTAGCTGCAGGAACATTCTCAATCCAGTGGCCTACCCAGTCAGTGGATCACCTTTGATCAACCTTTTTTGGAAATTCCCGACTTAACATGAGCAGATGAAAACAGGTTAACCTTTTTCCAAGGGAAACTGGAACACGTGGGCACATTCCCGCGTGCCTTTGCATGGCCTTTTGCCACCGAGGGCCCCGCGGGCGGATGACAGCTACAGCTACAGCAGCCATGCTCTCAGAGAGGATCTGACCGGGAGAAAGACTGTGGAGTGATACCTTCCCATGACCCACAGCAAGGAGACCACGGTTCCTCCATAGCGGGGCAGCAGGGGTCTAGATCGTCAAAGGGTTTTCGTAGGGGTCGTTTCGATTCAGGAACTCCAGTTTAGAGATGCCCGCAAAACCTGAAGTAGAATGTATACCAGGACCCTCCAAGGGGTGCCCAATGGAAGCCTAATGAAGCCTATAGGTAGTGTGGTTCAGCCAGGACACCCCGACAGGAGGGTCCTGGGGTCCTGGGCACTCAACAAACATACATCCTGTTTTTGTGCCCTGACTGATCAGTCCGAGCGCTGGTTTGGGGACCGAAGAAGCGAAACAAGCTGCGTGGGAAAAAGCTGGCGGGCGGCACAACAGGAACGGCTGGCTTTTAAACAAACAACCAACTTGACCAAGCAAGAACGGACGCGTTTCCCATATTTGGGAGGATTTACTAATAGTAATAACATGTAATAACAAATAATAAACACGCATCATAATCATCATCGCCATGGTAGCATCCACTACCAGTATCCTGGAACATACTGGAACCCTGGCAGTCGCAAGCTCCACCAGTCGCGCACCGGGATCGGAATTCGCTCTTCGCTCTTCGTTCGAGGGCCACGCGAAATCGCCGATGTCAACGGCCAAGAGGAAGCCCTAGGACTCCATTCTGTTCCATTCTGTTACTGTTTACATCTGTTTACTGAGTTTATGATGGTTTACGTACAGGCCGTTGGCAACAACAGGAATAGTCTCTTTGGCAACAACAACCACGCAGTTCAGACAAATGGGTCAGGCCGCTGACGTTTTGCATGTCCGGATCGCCGGTTCAGGTCGCTCGTGCTCTCTGGACTCCTACAGTGACCTGGTGAGAAACACTGACATACAAAAAACCAGTTGGTGCAGGATGCACAGAAGGTTTGGCTCAAGATGTTCAAGGTTTGGATGCTGAAATTGGTTGCTTAGTGTTTGTGTTAGACATCTTGATGTTGCAGCCATTTAATGTTCAGGCATTGACTCTCTGTCTATCTCTCTCCAGTTGGGGTGGTTTCATGGACCCTCCCCAGCGTTTGGACCAAATCCTCCCTGCCCAAATGGATCCGTCCACGAACAGCTTGGAACAGCTGAGATGCACACCCATAGAACTGGTCAAAGAGGGCTGGATTCCATGGTAACCCACTTTGCTGTTGCTTTTGGAGGTCAACCACCATCCCAGACACGGGGGAACCCTCATGATGGCTCAATTAATACCGAAGACCTGGGATCTTCAAATAGCCATTCTTTTTGCCGGAGGCATGTCTTCAGTCAAAAACGCCGGTTCAAGACTTCAACATGCGGCACCAAATCGTCCCGTGCTTTTTTGGTGTCCTACTGGACTGCCGCAACATTGGCTGATTTCCACCTTGTCAACAAACGATGATATGAAGGCATGTTTCGTCACATATATACATATAAAATATTGTATATCTCTGTACCTGTGTACGGTTTCGAAGGTCCACATCTTTGCCTTATACTGCATATACCCATGGCCGCCGTCGTCTCTCCATCATGGATTGCTTCATGAATGAATTTCCTCAGACCACTTTTTGGATCGATTGGGAGATACGAGACAGCGAACTCCGAACCCGACGAAGTTCAAGGACAACATGACTGGTGGGTGTGATGGTGTTTCGCCTGACCTTTCCAGTTGTGAGGCTCCTACAGTGATGAGGCCGAGCCGGGGGGAAAGCGAGCAAAAGGGAACCTTCCGTCAAAACCGCTGAAGGTCCACCGCATAGCACGGGACAAGTCCAAGTTCTGACGCAGATGGTGGATCCTTTTTTTCCGTCACACCCGTTTTTGGATGCTTTTTGGTGTTTGCAGATGGATCCATCCAAACCTGCTGGTTTTTCAACTCACTAACTCACGATGCCGATCTCTTTTTCTGTCTTCGCTTCTTTGCGGCAGCGAAACACCTCAACGCTCCCAAAACGGGGCGAACCGCTCTGGCGCCTTGGATCCGATCTCTCCCCCCAGCTCTGAGACCAGACTGCCAGACCCTGCATGGGACTGGATGATATCATGATTCGATATACTTTATATTCTATAATATAGATACTGTCATTATAAAACAATATATACATGTTATGCCTGATACCTTCAACCCCCAGGTCAACCAACCCCCATGGATCCGCTCCTGCCAATCCCAGACACCTCGTCATGCTTGGCGTCCGCGTGGCCTCCCGCCCGCGGAGGCGTTGCCGGGAGTTCCGCCGGCGGTAACGCCGGCCGCGGCCGTTCCCGCAGGCGCAGGTTTCGCCGGGGCGCGGGGCGGACGGGGCCAGGGGGGAGTGCTTCTTTCGCATGGTGGCCGATCTGGAAATAACTTGGAAGAGATACCAAGCAAGTGTGCGTTGATGTGACTAGGGTATGGCCATATACTGCAAGTGAATATTCCAAGCTCACATGCACTCATGCCTCGTGGGGAAGAGCAGTCAGGGCATTTGGACATCGTTTTCTTTATATTTTTTCTCTCTCTCTCTCTCTATTCAGTGAACACTCTTGAAACTGTTATTTGTGTATCTTGTTGTGTTAGTTGGTCGCTGGTGAACTTTGGATATCCTATTCAGTATGTACTGCAATCTGGGAGTCATGTTGAATAGGACTAGGAATGGTGCTCAGATTCTGCTGCATTGGAGGTCCTACACACATGATAATGAGTCCTACATTAGGCTGGTGGAATTTCTGGGGTCAACATGGTGTCGACCATATTTTCAACATGTTTTTTTTTCCATACTCAGACCATCCGTGTATGGAATTTAGTTACATATTAATACATTCCATAACTCTTCCAGTCCCATTAACACAACTGGTAACTAACTCTTCTATACATTGGGGTCATTACCACCACTCTTCCAGTCCCATTCCGGTCTGGGACATTGTCGCCTGGGAGACCCAGTAAAGGTTGAGAGACCTGAACTGGGACCCTCGGTGGGACCAAAACAGGGAGGGGGCGCATCTGGCTCTTCAAGCTCTGCATAAGATCGAGATCTCTCTATATACCTCTGTCGTTTCCTCTGACCCGCACGCCGCACGCCACGTCATTTTGGAACCATCGTCGTCCCAACTGCACAGGCGCTGCGCCGATGCCCGCGACGCCCGCGACGCCCGCGACGACGACGGTACGGCCAGCTGCAGCACCGGTGGCCGGGACGGTACCTGGTGCCAAGGCGAAGTGGGAAGGCGACGGAGTGACACAGAACTCACTGGAGACCAGGAGAATATCACTGTAGTGGGCCAGGGTTTCTAGTTCTAGGTGCAACGTCTTGTGGTCATGTATGTACTATTTCCTCACAATGTCCTTCCAGTTCCTTGATGTCAATGATATATATCATATATCATTGATGTCTGATGTCGCCTTCGAATGGCAGTGGATGGCATGGAACACCCCCAAGTACATCAACTATAACTATATAGTATCATGGAATAGCGTGGATGGGAAAATGGTATCCGATTTCGGATGACCCTGAAATCCGAAGACCAAACAGGTGGTGCCATCCACGAAGCCATGGTTGATGCAGAGGAGGGTATCTGGGCAATACACATTTAATGGATGACATCTGTATAGTATTTGTTGCTTGTGTCTTGGCACTTTCACCTGGCGACCAGGACCTGCATAAAATAGAACCACAGGGACTAGGTTGTCAGAACAGATGTGGTGTGTTTTCCAGAAGTAGACCATTCGACCGTTGGATTTGACCACGTGGTACTAGCAAGTTCGCCCCTTGCTTCGACAAACATCGACAAACCATTCGATCACAGCTGCTGACGGTTGCAGGCCATGCCCGACGATGAATATTCTGAGAGGGAGCCTTAGATTTGGTGATCGCACCATGTATGTCTTTTGGAAACATTCTGCTCAAAATCCCCCACACCTTTGCGGTTATCGATGGGGAGGGGGTCAATCCCTTCCATAAAACGGCTGAAAGGGATCAGTGGGTATAGGAGAACGTGGGTGCAGTGCACCTGCCCATTTTAGAACATCATCTCCCAACATGTTACTGTTACATGTAGGGGCTTTGATTGACGAAGGCAAGGCCAAGGTCCTGAAGAGAATGCAAGCAGTTAAGCCACTGTCATTGTAAATGGAGTTTTGTCAAAAATTAAAGGTTTGTGGCTTTTGATGGCTTTTGATCCTTTTGAAGGGAATGACAGTGGCTTAGTTTCTGTTTTTTTGTTCTGGAGAAACAAACCAACCTTCGGACAGGAACGGACCATGTTGCGGTGTTTTTGGGCATCCCGTTTGCGATGAGGATGGCTGCACCCGACTGGTCACCTTTAAAATCCTTTCAGCACTTCGAAATGTGGAGATACCAAGTGTTTGCTTTATCAAAAGGGTCATGTCTCCAGGTCTTGGCTTTCGCCAAGGTCATCCGAATCCTCCTCATCCTCCTTCAATGTGCTTCCGCCCAACGCACAGGCGGCGCAAGCGTGGTCTTTAGATGCCTTTGACTGTGGATCCTACCTAATATCCCAGACACTCCATGTAATATATGCCGATCAGTTGGGGTGGTTGACCTGGGGTCAATGGGGCGGCATATATGGCAGTCCCATGGAGTGTTTGGGTATAGTCCATTGCTACGTAAGACCAGCCTCCAGAATCTATAGCTGGTGGTTCCGGGAGCTCTGCGAGATACCTGCCAGCACACAACAAGAGTTTCTTTCCGTTTGAAGGATTCTCTTGGGTGGTCTTTGCCAGGCTTCTAAGCCCTAAGTCCTAAGCTGGATCTTGGTCCGAGTTTTCCAAGTCTTTGGAGTGTATTATATTCTTTGCCAAGACATGTCCTTTTGTCCTTTGACCAAGAATTGCCCCAAATGGGCCACGCAGCAGTGTTCGCTTTACTTTTCCAGTTCAGTCACAGACGTGGCCTCATCACCACCGATGCCATTTGTTTCCAGAGGTGAGAGCAAGGAGGAACCCAACGTTTAGGAACTTTTTCATCCATTGGATCTCAGTATGAGAGATCATCAAACATGCAGGTCTTGAAGATGCTCCCTTAGCCTGGAACTTCCAGTTCCTGACAGGCCACGCCGTGGTTTCCGTGTAGGGATATGGCTATAAGCTCAAACCATGTTCGTTCCCACAAATCGGCAGCCTTTAGGTCCTTGTCTGCAGATCTTTGTTCCTATTTGGTGAATACTTGTGAGCAGCCATAGGCATCATTGAGGTACCAATGCCTTTCTGAGGTCACTGCAAGGCCCGACCTGCGCCGCCACCGACCCACGACTGTCGCAAGCCGACCGCAAGCGGACCGACCGCGCCCACAGTCGTGCCAGGCAGCAGCAGGACGGACGCTGACGTGCAGCGATCCGCGCTGAGCGATCCGGTGCGACAAAGCGGTGGCTTTCAAGCTCTTACAAGCAGGGCGGGGTACGTAGGAAAGAACGATGACTGATGATGACTGGACATGGTTGTACGGTTTGTTTTTTGCATGGTCTGCTTCAAAGATGCAGGCGCAATCTTCCAACTTGTGTGATGGTGTCTCTAAATTGGGATCAGGGACCAGGGAGATGATTTCTCCACGATTCTTCATGTCCACCCTTCCCGGCAAATCCTAGATCCACACCCACAGGTGACAGTGGACCATAGTGGACCATGGCATCACCAAAGGATCCGGGTTTCGCTTCAACGACATCACATTCCCCCAGCCGGTTGCCAGTGACCGATCCTAGGCACGAGCTGGCATGATTAACACTACCCACATTGACCTTGGGAGGAAGCTCCGCCTCGGCAGGAGTGGCGTGCGCCTCAAACAGCGCAGTTCCTCCTCAGGAGGGCGGGGAGATGTGGGGCAACGAGGAGAAGCAGTCAAAAGATACAGTTCCTGGGAATCATCATGGAAGATACACTCCACTGGTATCGTCCAGGAATACTTCCTCCACGTGGATAGACTCCCAGTGTATTCCAGGAAGATACACTCGCATGGAAGATCGTGGAGGGCATGGTCCCCCCATGGGCGGTTTCGGGACCCAGACAGGTGGATCCGGATGAGCGATCCGGTGAGTGATCCAATTTGAAGACACAAGCATGCATTGCAACATGGCAACATGGTAGACATCAGTTAATATACCAAGCAACATGGCAACATGGCGCCTTCCCAGGCTTGTTTGACATGTTTGACTCAACACTTTTTGACAAACCACCAGGTTATTTTCACCCTGCAAGGGAGGCAGGCACAGAGGGCATTGCTGACATGTTTCCCTTTTGTGGGAAGTGCAAACAGCACCAGAAGCAGACAACAGCAGCCAACTGGAGAACCGCACAGTTACATGTACGACCCTGCACTGCTGATAGAAGCGATGTCCGATGTATGTTTGATTGATGGAGAATGTGGGAAGGCTATTAAACACTACAGATCTTTGCAGATGCTCTTCATGTGGAACATCGAAGAAACAATAGCCAGAGAGTACCTCTTGGTCATCTGAATTCCTTCTTCCTTTGATGTCCTGGTTTTGCTTCGATTTGTTTCACCAAAAGGGTGACTCCATGATATGTTGTTCTTCTTCCTTAAGTTTTCTTAAGAAAACCACAGATCTTTGCCTTTTCCATCAGGCAGTGGCAGCAGCTCCAGCATCAGGCAGGGTCTGTGGGAGGATCAGAGCGCCTTTGGGTCAACACTTTGGGATTGGTTGGCTTCGCTGGTCTTTGTGTAGCCGCTTTGCTGATGTGATTTAGAAAACACGTGCAGAACATCTTGTCCAACACCACCCAGTTCGGGTTGTTTGTAGACCCCCTACAAGGTATTTTCACCATGCGGAAGACTATAACGAAGCCAAGGTACTTGGAGAGTCCAGGTTGACGCATTTCTTTCTTGTTTGCTCCATTCACTCGTGTGTTTATACATTTTTTGGATGGGAGGATGCAGAAGATCAAACCCTTCCTTGGGAGCAAACCCTTCCTTGGGAGCAAACCCTTCCTTGGGAGCAAACCCTTCCTTGGGAGTCAACCCTTCCTTGGGAGTCAACCCTTCCTTGGGAG
>CAXAMN010024694.1:0-76954 GCA_963970005.1 Durusdinium trenchii | reverse complement strand
TTCCTTGGGAGTCAACCCTTCCTTGGGAGTCAACCCTTCCTTGGGAGTCAACCAAGTCCAAATAACATATGTTTGATCTTGCGCACTCCGACTCGCTGGAAAGTGGAAACCACCCTGTCGATAAAGAAAACATCATCGTCATCTCAAGGGTCCATCTGTCCACCCATTGTGGGCTCGGTTCGCCGGCTTGGTCTCCATTGTGGGGTGAATGATCATGAATTCATATGAATTCATATGAATTCTCTTAGAACTGGCTTTACAGGAGGTAGTTCAAAAGCATGTCAATCATTGTGGCATATTGTGAGCTTTCTGTTCAGCTCCAGGGTTTCACCCAGGTCGGCGCGAACTCACGAACCCTCGCTCCGTCCGGTCCAGCGCTCCCCAGGCCTTCCAAACGCTCCGCAGGTGGGACGGATGTCACGGTGGATCCCGGTGGACCAAAACGAGATCCACCGGGCTATGACGAGATCCAGGGGCTGTGGAACTGGGGAACACCCTTCTTGTCTTCTTAGAATTCATGGTTTTAGATCATTTCCATCTTCCGACCGACCTTGGGTGGATGTGTGGATTCGATGTGTTTTCCATCTTCCGACAGAAGGACAGGGCACGAACTGGTCAGCTTCTACAGCCTTTCATCAGAACCGTCTGGCCTTTCACCCGCTGAGTTCTGGCCTGGCGCACTGCAGCGAGTCCGAATGACACTCAGCTAGACTCATGACAAGCACGCAGCTGAATGACATTCTTCCAGCACCTGGACCGTGATGTTTGTTGGCCCAAGTGAACAAAGGTTGGTACCTGTTGATCAACCAGGCACTGTGGCGGCACGCCCAACTCCATAGTGGGTGCTGAGAACTAAACTACACCTCAGTCCAACCCTCCCTGCCAGATCTTCCGAAACACTTCACACTGGAGAACTCGCAGGTCCGTGCCAAGCACGCAGCCAAACCAGAGAAAGCTGCCCCAGGCGCCGTGTGCGTTGATCAAACTGTAGCTTTTGGGGGTCAGCTGCCAAAGAGGGCAGTGAGCCTGGCACCGATGGGTTCAACCAAAGTTGGAGACAAGGCCATTATTTGGGTCATTTTAGCTGGGTTCAATAGCCCCATTTGGCTTGGGTCATTTTAGCTGGGTTTTATTTGGGTCATTTAGCTTTATTATTTGAAGCAAGAAAACATTGGGTTCAATAGCCATGTAGGCTTAGATTGGGTCGGTTAGCGCTAGATTACTTAGTAGGCTTCACAGTAGGCTCGATGTTCGTCGCAAGGTCGAGCCCCAGATGTTCGGCCGGAGCTCGGTGTTCGGGCGGTTCTTGTGGGGCAGAGCTCGGTGTGATCCGCAGGATGTGAGCTGGAGCTGGAAAGATCAAACGCCGCCTTCATCAGCCACCCACAAAACAAGAACCAGCCGCAGACTGGAGCCAGAGGAAAGTTACACACCAAATTATGTATCCAGTGGTACACTTATGGCCGGAGACATGGCCATGACCCATCAAAAGTCATATCTCTACGACCTGCACCGATTGTCAGAGCTACAAACGAAGGATCCACAGTTCCTAAAGGATCCACACAGTTCCTGGCCATCCGTGCTCTTCACCCCTAGCCCACAGGTGCAGTGAGTACCACAGGTGCACAGGTGCGGGCAGCGGTTCTTGGACCTGACACTTGTGGAGACACTTCAGAAACCCATCGGTGTTTTGGGTCTACTGCTCTGGAGTAAACACGTCCAGAATGACCCATCACATGATTCAAATGCCTATAGTTTTGGGAGTCTCATCCTATGGTTTAGAACTTGTTTCAATCATTATAGTGTCAGAATGCCCAACCCAGGGTAGTCGCTTGGCCACCTAGGCAAGATGATGGAATCAAACCTGAGAGTAGTGTTGTCAACCTTGTGGAAGTCACGAACTCAGCCAAAACGCCGAGAAGACTGTGACCACAGAAACACACTGTATTTCATGAGTCATTTCCCACACACCCTGTATGGATATTTAGAGTCATTATGCAGATAGTAAAACTAGATAGATCTCACTGTACAACTCTATTATCTCTATTCTGTTGTAGAGGCCGGGATTGAACACTATCAGGCAGCGGTTTTAAGGGGATGCAACACATGTGTTGGAACATCCTTCAAGGTCCTGAAACAACAATGACATCCAAAAGGTTTGTCTTGCCCAAAGACTGAACCAGTTTGTACCACCCCGATCTAGGCCAACAGGTTGGGCTGCTATTAGTTATTGTTCATATCCGGTCCAATGACCTTTATTGTATGCCATGATGGATTGGCCAAACACCTACCAGGACCTGGCATTCCACACCTGGCACCCAAAAAACACCGCTCCGGTGCCCTTTCTTTGGGGAACGATCCGAAAAACGGCGTTTCTTGGTTTGGAGGCCGAGAAGCCCGGGCAGCTCGGAATGCCTTCGCAGCTCGGAGCGACAGGGCATGATGTCCTTGGTACTGCGGTACTGCTGCATCAAGGCCTGCCTTAAGGTGTACTCGCACCACGTTAAGATCTGCTCAAGCATGTTGAAAGAATGCCAGACTGCTGTTCATCAAGGTTCGAAATGAAAACCGGTTGTTCAGAATGTGGTTGTGAATGTGGTTGTTCACCCCCCTTTTGACCCAACTTATTGTATAGCCAGGTATAGCCAGGACTACTAGGATAACCTCTCTTTTGTCGGTATAGCAAGGTTTAGCCACACTCTAGACTCTAGGCTACTTTTGCTTCAGAACGTCGATTGGTTTAGCATGGTTTAGCCTCAGTCGCCTAGACTATGTGTATATCGAAGTAAAAGGTGAGCCCACAAAGACGGTCAGCCCAGCCCTGCAAAAACATCGCTGCACAGCATATCTGCGTGGTCCCTGAGCGACATCCCGGGCAAGGACAGATGTTCGAGGGTACGTAAGATACGTAAGGCACGACGTCTTGCCATGTGTGGCCTGCACTGCGTTGCCTTGTTCTTCATCGTTATTACCTCATCTTTCATGTCATCGCCTCCCGCTGTCAGCGATTCCACGTTAATCTTCGCGGGTGTACCTCTTTTGACTCTTGACAAGATCAACCTTTCTATTGGATTGAGGATGTTAGCTGACAAGCGCACAGACGAACGGACAAGATCCACTTCTTCAGGTTGACAAATGGACAATGGATCTTTGTTTCTTTGAGGTAGTATAGTACCATATCATATCTATCTCTAGTATCTAGTGGTCTTCTTTGGGGGTTCTTCTTTCATCAGGATCCTGCGAGTCATGTTTTCGTCTTTTTTATCCATCATGTCCCTTTTCCTCCGCCCGGAAGTGACCCTTTCTAAAGGCACGTACTCCGCCCATCATGGTGAGCGATCTCTAAGGATTGGTACTCCGAAGCAACGCTTGGTCTTGGCCCGCGCCATCGGTGCGCCAAACGGGCGGAGAGGGCCACCGGCACGATGCGAATGCACCGTTGTGATCTTTTGGGGAGCTGGGTGTTCCAGTGATAGGCGATAGGATTCGGATGGTGAAGGAGAGAGACCGGCATGTCAAGTTCGTTTTGCCCTAACAGTCTGCCTTGTTTGAAATATACTATAACTGTAAATAATGCTGGAACTTCTTTGGGCAACATGTCTCACATCCTTGCAGGATGCGGGTGAAAGGGTGTGATGAACCTGGGGATTTTTCAGATCTGAGTCATCGTATTTTGCTAATGCCACTTGATTGAATATCACCCCAATGGTGGAACGGCCACGTACTCGTATGCAAACCTCACCGGTTCATGACACTGCGGGTCAAACACCTGGATCTTCCTGGAAACGACCCTGGTCGAAATTGTTCTTGAACTGGTGATTGTTTGACCCATAGACGTGTATATATATATATATATGACATAATTACAGTTATATGTATATAAATAACTATCAAATTGGTGGACTTTCCTCGCTGAAAACGCGGGCTGGAAACCGCGCCCAGACCTCATGGGTCGGTCGCTCAAAAACCGGAACGAACTTGGACGGACTTGAACGAGGGAAAGACCCTCCCGGGCACTGGATTCAAGTCGTCTTTCTAACTTTTGGACGTCTTTCTTTCTGAACACTGGACCTGGGTGAGTCCGGTCTTACTTGACGTTACTGAACACTGGACTTCGACTTTACTGAACACTGAACACTGTTTCTGAAGCTCTTTCTTGAACGCTTTGGCGCCAGTCTCTCCAGTCGCCCGGACGGACATCAACAGGTACCCTGGACTTGAAGTCGGCCCTCAGCGCCGTGGGGGCTCTCAGTGCCTCGAGTCGGTGCTACGTAGAGGTTTGGGACACCTGATAGGTGCTCAACGGTGCGACGAGTGAAGGCGATTGGTGGTTTCACATCGTTTTCACACTGTACAAAGCGATTTCAGGCCGGAAAATGAGATTCCTCTGGTAGAAACTAAGGCACCTTGATGCTTCTCCTCACTTAACTAAGGCACCTTGATGCTTCTCCTCACTTCATCTCATGCCGCATGCGACCGCCGCTGTCAGGTGAAGACCGCGGCGACCGAAGCCACTGCCCTGGCCAAGGCTGTATGCCACCGCGGGCAGCAGCGGGCCGCGCGCGTCCGCGTGTGGTCCGCGCGAGTCAAGGTGTATTGACCAAAAGCCAGCAAGCCTCATAAGGAGATCCTGGGCCAATGCAGAGAGAGACAGAGAGAGAGAGAGAGAGAGAAAGAGAGAAGCAAAAAAAAGGTGGTTCTTATTTTTTGCAGGTCATAAGGTTAAGTTGGTACCCTACAAGCTAATTAGTTGTGGCATGTTGTGGCAACTTGGCATTCTTGATGAGAGGGGTGGAGTGCTTGGGAAGTCAGAGGTAGTTCTGGAGGGTTGAGAACCAGGTGCCAGTACAGCGGAAGACACTTGGTGTTCAACAAGATGATCAATATTGTAAAACCTTTGATCGAATCCCACAGCACGTGTATATGTCCATCCTGGCTCAGAATGAGAATCCTTCAGGAGATGTTTTGTAGTCTGAGTACTTCAAAGTTGAAGCCAGTTGCAAACGTAGGATCTCAGCAGAGGTTCTGCTGCAACCCCACTGGAAAGTACAGCAACCCCACAGAGTTCAGGGTGTGGCTTCAAGTGGAGCAAGTAGTCTTCGCGATCCTTCAATCAACGAATGTGACCGTGGGTAACGGCGATTGCAGTGTTGAACGATGGTTCTTTTGACCCGAAACGTTGTGAAGTGCCAGAATTCACAGATCTGCCAAGATTCCAACAACGCACATTCAAACTCGAACAGATTAAGACCCAGATTTCATGGTTGATTTCGTCAACTTGAGAGCTCTCGATTTGAGCTGCCTGACCGATTTTGCTTTCTGTGAAGGCTCACAGGATGTTGACCTTATTAGAGTTCCGCAGCAAGACTTTAGATGCAGCCATGCCCCAAGGCCTCTCAGAATGATGTTCCCAGATATAGGATGTTTATATTTGTGTGCTTGGCAGTGTTCTCAGCTTTGTGAAGGAATTGGGACAGCAATATCAGAGGGCATAGACAGCTTCACCTTCCCATCAAGCAACCAGAAACGAGGGCCCGCGACGGCGAAAACGAGCTCGAGCTTGTTTGCTCACGTTTCTTTCGGCAGAAACAACACAACAGTTGCTTATTGACTCGACCAATTCAGAAGTTTGCAGACTGGCTGTGAATATCAGATTCATTTTGTTTCGAGTAATTAAATATATATACATACATATATGTATACTACGTGTCAATGTTAAGCCTTTTGCCAGTGATGGTAGCGAGAATTCAATTATTTGGGCTTCCTTTTCCTCTGAATGTCCTTGTGCGCGGACACCAAAGGGGGTTATGGCATGTACTGGCATTCAAGCTATTTAGGAATGGGTCATGAGTCAAGACCAAAGCACCCAGTATGAACTAATTCAATTCTGTTAAACGTCCACCAGTCTTGGGCATTTCCTTGTTTGGAGTTGGCGCCTTGTTCAAGCTGCATTCCCCATTCCCCACTCCTCGTCACATCGTCCTTTCCGCGTTTCTTTTTCTTGGCATCACGGTATCCACCACACGACCGGTCACCCACATATGGTGGTTTCGAACTTGCTTTGTGACGCGTGGGCCTAAACGCCATGGTGCCATTGATGCCTGTAACTCCTTACAACTATGGCTTTCCCAGCCTGGGATCTTCCGAGCAATCCTGGAGGCGATCAAAACCACCGAGAGAAGAACCCATACGAGCCGTCACACGAGACCGGCCGAGCCTGTTGTTGCGATCGGGAGGTGATGCGCAGTGAGTAGCATGGGGACCAGTACATGTTGAGTTTCGATGGTTGGAGGTGGAGCTGGGGAATGGGATTGCGGACCCCTCTGAAGTTTGGATATGGTTGGTCAGCTACAAATTGGTCACCTAGGACTCTGTGTGAGGCTGCGCAAGAAGAGATTTGGTTGATGTGAGTCCGCTGATCCAACTTGTATGCATGATTTATTCTTGTTGCTCGTTGTACGTAGACTTAACCTGACTGGTCACACCCATGTTCGCCACTCGATGATATCAACAAGTCAAACGGTCGTTTCGGGGTGTTGTCGTCCCACTCACCCAACGCACTTGTCACCTGAGATGAAGTGAGTTCGTCTGCAGGACGCAGAATTTCAGTGATGCCGGCAGGCCTGGGGTGTGGGACATGCACCTTAGCTGTGCCCCGGGGCGGCTGGTTTCTTTGTCAAATCAGCGACCCACATGACATACTGCGCTACGCATGATTAGCGTCGTGGGCAGAGTTCTCCTGCCCGCGAAATGGCAGCTGTTTGATTCCAATCTTCATGTTTTAGTTTCATGTTGCCCGGTAATTACTGAGCATGCCCAAGCCCAAGCACTCACTAGTGTGCCATGTTCAAGAAAAGACCAATCGTTGCCCACCTGAGGCGTTCAAATCATGTTCAACTCTCTCTTTCCCTCTCTTCAGCCAGAGCTCAACCAGCACCCTCTCCAAAATGCAGGTTCTGTTTGTACTGGAGCCGTTGTCGCCGTTCAACGGAATGTCTTCGAGGTCCCAGATGCATCGGTGTGTCTATGGCTCTTTTGGGTGGGTTAAAACTTATTTCTCCATCTGGGTTACCCAGGGTTCCCTCGAAATCCAGACCCTCCGGGACTGTTTGCTTCCGAGGATGGAATGATGATGGATCCAGATTATTCACTATAGGTGGTGTGTATATATGTGTATATCATATATTATAGTATTACTATTACAGTAGTTTTATCTAGAGACCATATCAGCATACCTCAGCTGTAACATGTCAGTGTCCCTGTCTCACTCGCCGGACCAGGCGGTCGGAGGCCGTGAGGATGGTCTGCGAGCGCTTGACGCGGCGGTCTCTCGGTCTCGGATGGAGACGGGGGTGGGACGTGGTGGGACTCGGTGGACCGTGGTGGACCGTGGTGGGACGTGGTGGGTTTCTGTGATTGTGATGCTGCAAGAATCACAGACCCAGGAGCCTTGTGATGCTGCAAGTGGATGTTCTGGGGTGCCCCTACGCCCTCCAAGTTCGATGTCGCGAGGTCCACGGAACTCCTGGTTAGGTGTTGGTTGCTCTATAAGTCAACCTGTTTTGTGAAATGGTTTCAACAGGCTTTGGAACCGAAGAAGCCCTCCGAAACGCCCAAAATCCTCCAGCTCCAGGCTAGAAATGTAGACTCTTGATGAAATAACAACTCTTCATTTGGATTGACAACCTCTTCATGGTTGAAATTGACATAATATATATATATATATAATCAAGAGTCTACATTAGGTTGTCAGAACCATGGGTTAAGAAGTGACGCTTTTCGATGCACCACTCTTATTTGCTCCTGGACTTCCAGCTAGCCTCTACCCAACTGCACATGATTGTGGGTCTTCGGTGTCAACCTTAGAAGATCTTAGAAGATCTCTAAAGTTGTTGCAGGATGAGAACCCCAACCACATGGTACGTAGTTATTTGTGGGTCCTTGCTCTTGAAGGACTTCTCCGCAAAGCCACTCGACATGTTCATAGATTTTCCATAATGCAGGGTGTCCGCTGGTTCCGACAATCGTCTGTGGCACGGGCATGCATGTTGTGCGAATGGTTGTGCATCAATAAACACTGTAGTTCTATAAGCTTTTTGAGTTGTCCCTCTCTCAGACTGCTGGGTAGACAGTAGTGTAAACAGATGTAAACAGTATAATCCCTTCAACATGTTGATCATAGGATGTATGGGGTTTACATGGGTTTAGAAACCTAGCTTGTCTTCCTTTCACGGGAATATGTCCCGTTCGATCCTTTGAGAGGCCCCTTGAGGCCCCTTGGTTTGGTTGATCTCGGCCCCCAACCTGGTCATCGATCTCCCAAGGTTAGGTTTTCAAAAGCAGAGCATGCAGAACCAGGTGGAGCACATCCAGGCACCTTGGATCGATCCCAGCGATAGGTGTGGTTTGGATCCGGGCCGGTGGAGAGAAATGGACGTGTTGATACCACCCGACTGGGATAGAGGCCGCCCCGAGCCCCGAAATCAACCACCCCAATGTGGTAAAATCATGTAAAATATACCTTACTATTGCCAGTCCCGTGGAGATACATGG
Source organism: Durusdinium trenchii (assembly GCA_963970005.1). Lineage (NCBI taxonomy): Eukaryota > Dinophyceae > Suessiales > Symbiodiniaceae > Durusdinium > Durusdinium trenchii. The sequence goes on along the minus strand of CAXAMN010024694.1, from coordinate 68,401 downwards.
ATGACGCAATGCTGGAGTTCATTTTCCCTCCAGTCTGTACAAGCCTTCTGTTCACTTCCGATCGTTTCCAGCCTTCAGGACTTGCAAAGGGCTAGGGGTCCAAAGATGGGTTCACCCTACAGGAGGAAACCCATGGGAGCTTTCCAGAGAGCTTTGTTGAAGTGGGATGCAAGTACTTGTAGCCGCTGACTAGAAGGGTGTCCCAGTTCATCTGGGTACCTCCAGAGTCCAGGTCCTAGTATAATGCATCTCACGAATCCAAAAGGGCCATTCCTTGGGCGTGGCGCACGGAATCCTGGACTCCGCAGGGGGGGTGATTTTTTTGCTTGTCCGGTTGCGGACTGAAATGTCCGACCAGCCATCCTAGTAGGCGACGTCAGATGACTTGAACTCAAAGCTCATTATTCCATGGCGTATTGGATCATGTCTTCTGAAAAAAGGAGGTTGCACAATTCCTTGCACGCGCTTGCACGTTGTTACCCAGCAAATTCTGCATCCACCTACGGCTGAAGCCGTACTTGTACAGGGTTCCAAGGATCGCGAATCGATTTGCGGAAACCTCTGGAGCAGAGTTCCGAAGCGAGGTGGATCAGCATGGATCCACATGGCTCTTGAGGGGACACTCTAAATGCATCCAGGTGGATCCGCTTCTCGGAAGCGCCCAGCGGGTCCAACCAGCAAGCTCGACCTGGAAGAAGCGAACGTCTTTGGGGTGCCCAATTGAACGAATGTGACAGGACCAGCATTCGTTTCCGATCGGAACTTCCGATCCGGTAGAAATGGTCGAACTTACACCAACACGGCGAACGAACACGACCTGCTGTGTTCCTTCGTACGTCTTCCCGTCTTCCCGGTGTCGTTGCGTCGTTACTCGCCGGGAGGCCTTGTGGGAGTCCTTTATGCGGCGCTACAACGATCCCAAGCAAGCGATGGAGGCCGCTCCTGAGACCGGTGCCGCTCGTGAGACCAGCTCGGTCCACCACGAAGCACTGAAAAGCTATCAGGACCCTAGGAATCATTAGACCCGACCACTTCTGGAGGGTTTGGACCCAGAACGCATGGGTTTGGACCCAAAGCTTCACCGAACTGAGGGTCCTTGATTCTTTAGGGTAGTGTTTATATAGGTAATACGGTAATACGTGGTAAGGCTGCATGTTCGAATCAATTTGGCGTCACACATGTGATATGAAAGACTTTTTCGTGTACACGCTGGTTGGACTCTAAGAGTCTGGAACATATTGTTCCACTGGATGGCCGAGGACTCTGAAACCCGTGAACTCCGAAATGAGGACCTTTTGAACCAGACTCCATGAGCCCAGGAACATGCCCTCCTGGTCACATGTTGCACAGCTCTCTTCTGGTCACAAATCATGCGCTTGGGATCAGCCGGGCTGGCCAGGAATCGAAGGAACCGGCTGCTTTTTGAAACCGGACATTCACGGCATCCTGTCCCTACCAGATATTTACTAGTAGCAGGACCATTTTTTGGTGGCCCTTGATTTTGAGACAGACTCAGGAGTCAAGAGCTCATTCAAATCACCCACGGTCAGGTGCTTTGTGGCCAGTTGCTGAACACCCAGCGCTCCTGGCGAGCATCTTGGCAACGCCGCCCAAACAGACGCGACGCGCCTAAAACGCTCTTGACAATCCTGTTAGGCGTCTGTTGTACACTTGCTGCAGTCTTACGGCTGCTTTAGGCTTGAACGACCTACCTTAAAGTCGTTCACAGCTGGGGCACTCGAGAGTTGGGACCGAAACCTTGGACCAGACGCGTAGAGGCGACCTGCGTGGATGGCGTTGTGCTACCAAGTGGTCGTTGCGGTCCGGGCATGTGCCTATGAAGATGTAAGCAGAGGTTCCAAGACAAAGCACAGATCTATACAGATTATATATATATATATATATTTATTATTATGCAATATGAATATGGATGGAAGAAATCATTAAAACCTTACAGCCTAACAGTAGTTGTAAGATAGTTGGAGGCTTCCAGCATTCAATGGTGAATAGTAGTGGCCACCCACCGTCGCCAAGAATCTCCAGCCGGTGTAGGGTCTCCCTGCGTAAGGACTGATGATCGATCTGGCGTGTATGTAAGACATCCAATGGATGTAGCTCATTTTTGTTTCACCAATCTTGAGTCCTGCTTTCTTTGAGAGGTTTTATGTGCGTAAAGTTTCCAAAGGATCAGCACGACCAGCTTCAGACCATCCAGGCACGGTCCCAAGATCCATCCAGTCACGACCGAGGAGAAGGTTTGGGCTCAATTCCTGAAACCCTTAAGACCAGTGCAGCAGGTGCGGGTGACGCAGATGTGGAGCAAGTCAGCGGGGTTGGGAGCGAAGCAATGGGGTGACCAACAAGCGAATTATATAGATCCAATGAAGGGAAGAACTGCAGTACTGAAAGGGAATGGGGTGTAGCCTGTCATGTGTGAAGTTTTTCTCACCCGGATTTTGGCAGGTTTTCCGCTTTCGGAGCAAGCAGCATGGACACGAGAAGTCACATGGCACCTAGAACCCATTTGGTGTGTCCGGGATCTTTTTGGTCGAAAGACGCAGGCATTTTTTAAAGGTTGTTGTCATAGGAAGGAACCAGGAAGACGAGTTGTGAAGCCTTTCAGGATTCTAGGCCTGCTGGGGGGGTTTTGGTCATTAAAAACCAAGGCCCATCACGGAGTGCTGGTTGTGTCAGAGTGGTAAACAACCGCCCTGACGGCCCTGAAAACACCGGCGTGACACACAGACACAGAAGTGCAAGCTGCAACATGGTGTGACATGTATTTGGGGTTGTTCTCCCTGCCCCCATGTGCCTGCCATCCACAGGTCAATCATCCTCTTCGTGATGTGTGCCTGCTCCCTGGCTGTCATGGCACAGAAAGCCAGAAGATGGCTGTGAGATTGGTTTAGCTCAAGAACAATTTGCGGGTAATTGATTACTATAAATATTACAAATTTACCGACTGTGCGCCAATTCTTTAGGTGCAGGATGCTCTCGACTCCCTGTGAATAGCGGATCCTTTGTTGGATTTCCTTGGCCCTTTCAGTGAACACTTTGGGGCCCAAAGGGGTCAGGCAATCCAACAAAGGCACTAACGAAACACGCATCCAATACGCGGTGGCGTCGGGAGCGGCGGCGCCCAGGATCTTTGAGGTAGCCAACCCTACTTGGAACTCTTCGCGCAGCGCCATCAGCACTGTGCAAATACACCCCCTCCTTCCCCCAAAAATGAAAACCAAAACCGAAACGGATCCGAACTCGGGTGCTCCTGGGAGAGGGTCTTTTTTCGTGCAGAACAGGTGCTCCCCAAAACACCCTGTTTTACAGTGGTCTTGAGGCCTCCAGACCACCGGCCTCCAGACCTCCCGACCTCGGGAGAGGACCGGAACCCGGACTGCACGCATGCTTCCTCCGTGCCCCCAAACGGAGGGTTCGAGGTGCTCGGCCCCGGAAGGAGACCCGCCAGACTACACTCCACTTCTCAGATGGGAGGAAACAAGTCACTCAGGTTCTGGCTGATTTGGGGTGAGCTGGGGAACCTTCGCTTCTGCCCGGAGCTCTTGTGTAGCTTGGCCGAGCACCATTGCGAGAAGTTGTTTGGACTTCACCATCCTGTCCATCGCGTGGGTATGGATATGGGACCATCATTGATCCCAGCAATCGCAAGCAAACAGATTTGTTTGGGTGACAAACCAATCACACTTCCAAACAAATCAGCCAATCATCACACGGGGTTCCTTGATTTGTTTGGCTGGATTCAACAAACAACAATCATCACACGTCCAGGTGTTGAATCCGTTTTGGCTGATGAAGGGCAACACATCTTAGTCGTCCAGGTCCGGGGGTCCCGAGGTCGGAGGGTTCGTCGCTTGGGCGGATGAAGACGCTCACCATGGTTGAGGGACCACAGGTTGGTATCAAGTCATTGGTTTGGGGTTAACTAGCCCTGCGATGGATAGGTGGGTTAGAAGTTCACCGGGCCACAGAGCTGCTGCTACTAGTATTTCTTCATAATATTTCCTTCCATCCTCTTCCAGCCATCCCAGGGATGCACCCAAGATTGCAAACAAAATTCATGCTTATTATCAGATCATAGACACATAGCACAGTATAGCTTCACTCGACTTCACTCATATGCCCACAAGTTTTTTTCTTCCACATGTTTTTAAGCAGCATGCTGGCAAGTTGCACTGAGTCGACTCCACCGTCAAGCCGCTGGTTGCTTCGGTTGGACCCGGCCTGGCCAAGGCTTTCTCTTCACAGCAGCCTGTGAGCTTTGCGACAGCTCTTCTGAGATCGCACTGGAGGAAGCCTCTGAGGGGAGCTTTCTGGAAGAGGACTGGGCGGAGCCATTGGGGGGTCTCGCGTGGCACGTGGCACGGGTGCGAAGCGAACACACCCATCGAAGCACCTTTGCAAACTCAACCACACGTTCAGGTGACACGGTGAGGACTAAACAGATCGCAAAGGAAGAAACATAATACAGCAACTGCAACTGCTGCAGGTTTGAGGAGGCATGGGCCATGTTTCCACGCCCCATTTCATCCACCTCCCACCGCCCTCCAGGTGGTCAAGCCCATCTACCACGTCATGGTCACCGAGACCTTCGACCTCCGCGACGGCCGGCCGCCGGTCTTCAAGTTCGGGCAGGCGCCCGCCACGGCGCGCGCCTGCAACTACGACGACTGGAACGAGCTCCTGAGCCGGAGGAAGGTCGGACGGGGCGTCTGAGAAGGGGCCAGATGCTCTGAGGGGGTCTGGGTGGGTTAGACATGTTGCAACACCTCCCACCCAAGAATGCCCAGGACGGCTTACTGGACGCTCCTGTTGCTGGAGTTGAGCTTTGGGAGTTTGAGATCTCAAGAAGATGTATTATAAGATACTTAGTTTGAGGGATGTTGAAGGTTCAAGTAAAGGAGAAGCGTGACCAGTCACACTATCGTCCATGATTCAACCTCTGAGGCTTTTTTGGGATCCTTGGCGCCTGAAGCGGGCACTGCGGACCAAGAGCCTTGTGCAGCATGGGGAACCCGGCAGCCTCCAACCAATCCCTGGACCCTCTGACTATATGAAGAGGTCACAAAAGCATGGAGCTACACTCCACATCATCCAATCTACATGTTCAAAAAAACCGACACCAGAAGCCAACCATAGCTGGCACTTCGCCAGCCCAGCCCACACATCGGCGCACGATAATCTCTGCCGATCATGATGCTCCAACCCGACCTCTCCGGTGGTTTTGTTTAAAGGACGGGTCCAGTGACATCGACCGCCCGGATGACCTCCTCGCGCTACTACCGCTTCATCGACACCTGCCACGACTCCGTGGACATCTGGCGGAAGCTCACGGAGGTCGATTGGACGGAATCGCTGCGCAAGCACAAGCGCCTCGGGCCGCGGAGCTGGACGGACATGAAAAAGGGCGGTTGGTGGGAGGTATTCTTTGTTTTGAAACAATTGTGGTGTCGTCTCTTCTTTGATGTCGTTTGTGTATGGACCATTTTGGTATGGAAATAGGTGGTGTGTGTATTTATATGTTTTTTTTGTTTTCTAGAGGTCTAGAGGATGAATGACCTGAATGCCTGGAATGATGCCTTTGTCTGGTTCACGGGCTCACCTGCGGGGGGCGGCAAAGGTCCTGACTTGTTACTGTCTACTGTAGCTGCTGGTGCAGCCAACTAACCCGCACCTGCGAAGAGCATGACCCGCTCATGCTGCTCATGATCATGCGCAATGCGTGCATGTCATGCTTCGTCCTGCTAGAGTTGGGTTACTTACTCCATGCGATGTCAAACTTCTTATGAGCCAATTTGGAGCCAAGCAACAGGTCAGAATCGATCACAGCCGTGGCGACTTAACTAGTGACCCAGGATTCTCCACCGACAGATGCGATTGTGCCATAGGTCATTTGGTTAATCATCATGGTAATCTTTGGAATTTTTCCGGATGCATTTGGAGCCCTTGGGAATCCTAGGGATATTAGTAAGCTTTGGATTCTCCAAGATTAAAACAAAGCTTCAGCTCAGAACAACGCGTAGGGATCGACATACCTTCTCAGAAGCTATGTGAGCAACGGCTTTTATTTGCGGTAGGGAAGATTAGTGGAAGGGGCGTTCCTTTTCTACTATAGCCCAATGTCAGATTTAGTTTGCAAAACCAGGTAGGAACACCCCGAGAACGAGATGGGCATCAATTTCGCCATTTCTTGGAAATGGTTTAGTTATGTTTAGTTAATGGCATGTTTAGCTGGTGAAACGAGGTAGGAACACCTCTCGAGAACGAGATGGGTATCCATTGCACCAAAACCGATACAGGAATGGAGAACGAGATCACACCCCAAGAATCGATGCTAGATTGGAGAACGAGGTCAGGAAGGCCCATGTGACACACGAACATATGTTCCATCGCTCATGTATGGATCAAGGTGTCGAACACATCAGCCTCTTTCGAGGAGGGTGGATCTTTTGGGGCCCAGAGGGATAGAACAACCGATCTACGCTCTGGTTGGAACCATCGATCGGTCGGAGTTCACCACCTGTTCGATCCAACGGGCCATGCCATGCCATCCACGCCACTATGGTCTCGGGACCGCGGAAGGAACCACGACAAACACCCCGCGGGGCCGGGATCGCGGACCGGCTGTGCGAGCAAGGACTCATTTGGAATTCCACTCGCACTTGCCGTTGCTCATTGGCCACTGGGTCTGTCATAGGCACTGGGTCTGGCACAGTGCGGTGTGGGACGGTGTGGTCAATAGGACCCCCCCCCAAGCCTGCAGATGTTTTGACCATCCAAGCAGGGCGGGCTCAGAGTGGGTGAAAGTGCATCACTTCTGTGGGGTGGTTTCACATATTCTTATTTCAACTGTTACTTGAGATGGTTGATCCCACTCATATTTTTTCAAGTGAGTTGAAACCGCCAACCAGACAGGGTTCTTGTTGGCGGTCCAGCTGGGTCTTCAATTACCCAACCAGCAGAGTCGTATAGAGTTGCTTGCCGCTTTTGGTTGGGGCACGCAAGATGATCCAATTCCACACAGGAGGTTCAATCCATTCAGTGCCATGAAGATGCGTCTTCAAGCAAGACAGCTTGCAGACCAAGGGCCAAATTCAAACACTTTTGGGAGATGAGTTTCCGTCGGGTCGGGGGCTTATCAGATGAACTGTTGGCAGAAAGGGGCTGGGTGTTGCCGCACAGTCTGCACATGCGTTCACGACTTCCGTCTGGTCACGAGGTCTTCTCGGAGGCGAGCAAGCACCACTCATCACCCCAATATCACCCACCAAGCCATTGAAAGCCAGTTGTTGCCAGGCAGACTGGCATACTCTTTCAGAAAAATGCCCTGCTCAGGTAACTACCGGATCTTCCTTTTGCACACTGTGGCCTTCTGCAGCCTTTGCTGCTTTTGGGTGGGCAACCTGGGTCGTTTGCAGGGCCTGGGCGTTCATCTCTGGCGGGACCATGGGTGGCTGATCCAGGCGCCACTGCGAACAGCACGGGCTCCACGGGCGGGAACACAGCGCGCAACACCGCGCGCTCACAGGTCATCGGTTGGAGAAGATCCGGTTGGGGTTGACGAAAAAGTGGTGTGTCTTCCAAGGGATGTGTATTTGAAAGCATGATCCTACGATATCCTACCAAAACTGATGTCCTGTAATTTTAATGGTTATCCCATGATATCCCATGATGTGCTGCTGAGTGTTGTTTGTCGGATTTGGACCGCCTTGGCCCTGGCCAGACTGGCTTTCCCTCTCTTGGCCAGACCTTGGTTGCGTGAGAATAATCATAATGTTGACCAAGCCTGGAGATGTTCTACGTACCATCGGGGGTGGTAAACATGTTATAAAAAGAGTCCATGATGGCAGTGGGTGGGCCGCTGTTGTTGTTGTTGTGGTTGTGGTTGTTGTTGCTGTTGCTAATCTTTTTGTTTGCTGTTTTTGTTCGTCCACGTCTGGGATTGGAATGGCGGTCACAAAGATGGAGATCTTGTGTGTCCCAACCAAACAAATGGTCATTGATGGTTTCTCAACAGTGATTATATAGTGATCGATGCTTTTGCCAATGCTTCTGTCTTTCCATGAGCGCCAAACAGCATGGCAAGCGCAGTGGAATCAACCAAATGCAGCACACAAAAAAAGACCACGAGACCCAGCCTCAACTATTATTACCATATTACTACATATTACTACCACATTGCCATATATATATATCCATATATAATAACCCTTAGCGTGTTCACACAGGGGAATGTTCTGCCAAGTTCCTGGTGTTTTCGTCTTGGGCGCCCAAGTCACCCCGGTCACTGCCGCGATTCGCACCCGAAAAAGCGATTCGTTTGAAGGTTGCGAGGTCCACAGGCCATACCCAAAGGAGAACGTCCACAACTACAACCCAACTAGATTGAACGAATGCGCCGTGGGATTTTTTTCAAGATTTACTTTCACCCCCTGCTGTTGATTCAAAGATGTTCAAAGCATTTGATGTTTGAATAGTTTTGACGTTTTAAAGTGCATGGTGGCTCAAAGAAGTATTCCAGGGGTCATCCAACCTTGGGGAGTATTTTATTGTGAAACTGATGGTTGCTCCGCTCATTTCCATTTGAGAACCGAGAGGTCCACCAAGAAGATCACTATGCAAGTTGAATTGTAGCAAATGTCAGAAATTCTTCCGCACGGTGAATGACATGGTGGAAATATATTTGGAGTCAATGTGGAAGGTGGTCAATTCTTCTTTCGTAGGTCTGTGAGAGGGAGTCCCCTCAAGTCACCTCTCATGCCTTAGCCTTAACCACCCAATTATTGTGAGAACAAACACAAAACACAAAGAAAACACACAAATTAGTAGTTTTACCAATGATTGTCGGGGTAGTTACTCTAGCTCTGACTTCTGACGTGCAGACTCAGCAAAAAGACTGATGGAAGCCGCATAAACATCTTCAACAAATTCTGTAGATTCCTTCAGGATTGTTACACAACCTTCTTCTGGAAAGGGTAGACTTGACAGAGATGCTTTGTACATCTCTGTCCATGCCGCCAAGCCCGAAGGTTTCATTCAGATTGGCCTCGTGTCCATCCTGAGGAGTTTCATTACGCATTGTGACCATCCAAAATAATATCATGGAATCCATAGACCGCTGACTTGAGAATACTTGGTGCTTTTGTTGGTATCTCATCCCAGAATTTGTCAGGCCAGCCTGGGCCTCCTTGCCCCTGCTTGGATGCTCCTTTATCAGATTGGTTTTCAGGCCTGGAAGAACTTTGAGGCAAATGGTTGGCATCAAAGTGGCCTTATGCATCAAGACCCACCCAGTCAGTGTTTGTCATGATTCCAAGTTGATTACCAGGAACACCTTCTCTTGGGGAATCTTGAGGCGCTTCCCCTGGGGCGTTTGAGAGGCTTTGCTTTTTCGGCAGAAGTCCAACGCAAAAAACCTCTTCAGATGGCCCATGAGCTCCGCCATCAGTTCCATTTCGGCGCCTCACCTGTGGAGGTGATTGTCAATTAAGAAGCCTCACCTGTGAGGTGATCTGGTCGGGGTGTTCATGAAAACCACCCAACTCCTCCTTTTGGATCGGTTGGACCGGTGGGGGACACCAATTGGATCCAATTGGAGCTGGACTCCAAGATCGACCTGCGAACTGTGGGAGTGGAGTTCAGGGGTGTGGCTCCAAGTGCAATCCATGGAGAAGAAACTCCAGCTGTGTAAAGGGCAGAATAAGGCAAAATGCCTGTATGTTTGGGAAGAAAAATGGTTTGAAAGCTTTGGGAAAAGACATCCAGCAAGGCTTGTCAGTAATCCAACTCCGCGAAATGTTTCAAGACATGCTACATCTAAGCAGGTTTTCTCCAACATGCATTTCAGGGAGCTTCAGAGGAAAGGCCTCAGCATCTTTGCGCCAATCATTCCATTTCCTCGTCACTCTTGCCACGACGCCTGGGCAGGCGCTCACACCATGCCTGGCGAGACGAAATCGATTGAGGGGCCTGTTACAGCCACCTGGCAGAGCAGAGCAGACCTGGAATGGGTCTAAGAAGAATCAAACGTCATGAAACATCTCTTGATAGACTTTCGACTGTGTTTTTGGGAAGACCGAAGACCATCCAAGCCTGCAGCTTTAATCCGTTCAGGCACAGATTGGGCTCAGATTGAATGCGAAGGTTTGAACCCCATCTTCTTTCAAGGATGAACACCACTGAAGCCCAGGTTTGCTAATGGTGAACCACCAGCACCAGCCAACCAGCTCACGCAGGCAGCGGATGCACCTATTGACACCGGTGGCCCACGAGGCTCATTTGCATCGATCTCCTCCCCGTGATCTCCTTCGTAGCTCTGGTGTGGCAACACGCCCAGCCTGAAGGCACAGGGGGTGCCCGAGAATGGAACCTGCAGAGATCACAGTGGGTGAAAGCAACTGATTGTTGCTTTCTGTGCGGGGAACAGCTATTAAATTCATCTATTTTATATTGTTTCACATGGCTTTATTGTTTTTTGGGCTCCACTCATTAGACACCGGTAGAAGCAGAACTATCAAGTCATGATTTAGCTACGTTTTGAGACGCACCATGACACAAACCCATGTTTTGTTTGAAGAATCACATGAATTATGAAACGTGGCAGGCATTTGGCTGCCAGGCCAGGCTGAGACTTGATACCGGCCCAACCGAGAGCTTCAAATGAAAACTGAGCTTGGGACGGGGGAAATAAACCCTGAGCAGAAGGGACACGGGATCCACACTGGTATGAGGAGAAAGGTCGAACAGATCCATTTGGGATCTGTTTGAGTTACAGATCCATGAGTCAGGCGAGTCTTGTCATGACCAGGCGAGTTCATGGCGAGTTGCAGTGTCGGAATTGCTCCGCAGGTGTCTCACAAAGATTTCGTTACATCCCATGGCTGACACTTGGTGGCAGGTTTTGCTGGGAGAGTCATCATGGCAAGTGGTTATTAGCCTGGCAGCATGGCTACATGTTTGAGTCATTAATTTGTAACCATGGGATAGTTTAGCAAGCAGAAAGAGCTGGCAGTGTTGATTGCATGATTCGTGCATGCCGAGCATGCCACTCGTGCACCATCAAGATGGGATTCTTTAAGAAAGAGACCTTTGACAGACGGAACCCGCCTGAAGGTGGTTAGTTGCCGGGCCTGGAGAGGGGCTTCAATACAAGCCCTTGGCCTTGGACCAATCAAAGTCTTCAGAAGCAGAAAACCGACTCTGGCAGAAACCAAAGAAACACTAATCAGTTCAGATTTGTTGCTGATACCATCCCCAAGAGGTGAAGTGAAATGTCTACAGCAAACCGTTGGACGCTCAGGAAAGTGCCAACCTTTGATGTGCTCCTTGTGATCCACGTGTTCTTTTCAGCTCCTCAGCTGGCACCGACTGCCCCAGCTGGCACCGGCAAGACCGGAATGGCTCCGAGATCCGAGGTCTGAGGTCACAGAGCCATTCGAAAGGGTGGGAATGCTCCAAGTTGAATTGGTCCAGTTTTCCACCAGTTCCACGTCGTTCCCCCGAGTGCGAAGGGACCCTAGGGGTGTCAACATGCACTGGATGGGACTGAAAGAACAATCATTCAATACTCACTGTATAGATTGATGTTGGGTCTGTCCAATTACCTGTAGAGCCGTCGGTAACAGGTCGAGTCTTATATCACTAAGGCCTAACCACCATCATCCGCTTTGATTGGTAATTATGGGATAGACCGATAGAATCCGGTAGACTCAAGGCCTCATTGATTGTTTTCTATATCTCCTCTGCATTTTCTTCGGTTCACTGGATAGGGTTGTGAGTGTTTTGATCCCTAGGATGTCCTGCCACTAGATTTATTCTCTGATTTTGACATGGTTTGAACATGGTTCCTATCTGATAGGGACAAAAAACCACTTCCCGGTAGCGTTTTTTTGTTTCACCCACCCGCAATTGTCCACCCGAGCCGAAACCACGTGGCACCGGCTCTCTTGGCTAACTCCCCACGGAATGAATTGGGGTCATGGCCAAGAGAAAATGGACGAAACGTAAATTCTGCAACTGTTCTATTAGAGTTAAACATGAGGTCTATACTGTGCTTTACTTGCTTTGCATGACCTGTTTGACACACCCGCTCAGACCATCAAAACTCCAACAAACTCGTATCCGTGTCTTCAAGTTCCTGACTTCCGCTCACCCAGTTCACTTCGCGAACCGACCACCACGGCGCCAACAAACCGAGCGCTCTGAGGTCTTCATTTTGATTTTGGCCTTGGGCCCCCGATCAGACAACTTGTATCGCTGGAAGTTTTATCCAACGATGTCCAGACCTGCCCCCTGGACGATGTTCAGAGCGGGGGGGCGAAACTCCTGCGACACGCCACAGCGAGCGAGACGCGTTCCACGACGCGACAGAGAGAGAGAGAGAGAGAGACACGCGAAAACGCGGCGGAGGGTCATGTGATGAGCGACATGTCCATGATAAGACCCACACTCCAGTAGCTGGAGCAAACGGGTCACCGGAGCTGAAGCTCCGGACGCTCCGGATCACCGGATTGGTGCTGAAAACGGACTCTCCAGAGCTGAAAATGGACTCTGTGGTCCTCCGAGGATTGCATTCCCAGTGGTGCCTTCTGGCTACTCACTGTGGCCCTTTGGTCCTTCTTCGCATCCAGTGGTACCCGCTACTGCAGCCAAGCCATGTTGAGGACCGCTATTTTTGAGTCACAGACAATTAGATTCCACAGCCAAGACCCAAGGTACTGGACCTTTGTATTTGGGGGACCATGACCAATTTTCTTGGAGTAGGGTCCAGGTAGATATGGCGGAGTCTCGCGAGGAACATACACCCCAGAAACCAATAAGACTGCACAAGAAGCCTTTGATTTGGGGGTGGTCTCCCAAGACTCTCAACGAGTTTATGCCCAAGAGCTGCACAGCCGGAAGGAATTGATGGTGCGGTTCAGACGTTTCGCTGTTTGACACCCAATGGACATATGGATAGGTAAGCTTGCGATCATAGACTTTGCTGTTCTTGTCGATATTTGCCAAAACAAAGGAGAGGTTCCCACTCCCTTTTGGAAGAGTTTGGGGCTCAAAGCAGTTGGTTATATAAGTTATATATTCAGGCGATGCCAACACATCCCAAACTATACATAAGATTTGTGAATCAATGTTTCAGTGTGAACTGGTGGGAAAGTGGGTGAACCTCAGCTCGCCCTTTTGTTCATGCCCGAAATACCCTGGTATTTGTGGTGCAGACTCCCTAGTTATGAATCACAGTCAGTTGTGAGAATTTGGTTTCAGGCATGTTACTGTAAGACTCACTTCAACATCAACGAAAGTGGAAACTCCCAATGTGACGGCACCATGCAATGTATCACAGAGATTGCAGGGGCAGGTATTGGGTCACCATCCTATAGTGAAAAGGACAGGTGTTCGACCTTTCAACAATTCGACCAGCAGCTGCTGGTCTTTCATTGAATTCGACCTTTGCGCATTCCGCAGCCACGCCGACGAACCGCCGAACTGATCTGAGATGCTCCAAACTTTGGACAGCCCTTCTCGTGTGGATGAAATCACCATGAAGTCGGACGCACATCCCGAGGGATGTGCGAAAAGAAAGACGAAACATGTACCGGTCAGGACGAAACATGCAAACAGACTGAAAAAAGCCTAACTTGAGAGGATGGGCCAACATCTCCTTGAAACATTTAACATCTTGTAAAATTCCATTGTAGGCGGTGTCTTTCTCAGCCGCGGCCGTTTGGGCCGTCGTGGCTCTTTTTTGTCCTTTTTGTTTGCCTCAAATGATGCTGTCCTCACGCCTCCATCGGGAGGATTTGGGACATGTACGACTCCATTGGGCTTCCTTTGCCCTACTTGTTGGGCGTCCTCACCACCATGGTCATCGTGCCGACCGTGCTAGCATCTTGAATCAAAACGTCGATACGGTTGGTTTGGGAGGGCTGGAAAGCCACGGGACTTCCTCTTCGGTCTCTACCAAAGAACTGGTTTCGCCACAGTTCTGGCCGAGTATGGATCTCAAGAGCTGAAAAACACGTGTAAGATCCATTCGGGGGCCCCTGATCAGTCAAGGTGGGAACCGCCAAGATGGAGATCACATGATATCCACGGCTGGCTGTGGCACAGATCCCACTTTCAATAGGCTGGCTAGCAGCGGGACATTAGTGACATAGTGGGACAGATCAGCTTCAGAAATGCTGAGTCGACCGTCTGAAACTCTGGATGAAGGGAAAAGACCCAGAACCGACAGCGCCACCGATTGGCAGTTTTTTGGACTTGGACGACTCATGATCCAAGTTTGGGAAAACTATCCCTTTTTAAGGACTTTGGTGTTTTGCAGGGGGTGCTACATCTTCAAACCCGATTGTTCAACGGGTAGATCAAAGTGTTGCTTGGGAGGGTGCCCTCAAGGCCTTTCCAAGTTGAGAGTATACATTTTCTTCCACCTATCTTCACTGATATCTACTCATGGCACAACCTAGATACCCCCGAAAAAAGATGGCGCTTTCAGAGCTGCCGGAGCTGAGCTGCAAGCCGAGCTGCAGGTCTTCTTCAGCACTTTGTGTTTCTTCCTCACCTTCTCCATTAGCCTTGTGGGCTCTGCCGTGGGCGCTTATCGACTGGGTGGCGTGCGCTTAATGTGCACTCGCCGGGGCATGGGCCACTTGGAGGTGAAGTCAGTTCGATCGGTCAATCCGTGGAGGGAGGCTGGTGTCTCCTGGACAGTCTCAGGTTTACAGCTTACGCTCATGCATGGTGCGTAAGCTGTGCGTAGGGTTCAATTTCCACATTCGCCGCTTGAGCGTCTCTCTTCAAAGTATGCTTGTCATGTTTGCTCAACACAGATTAAGCATGATAAGTAAGATGTGTGCAAGATCTTCTGCGACCTCCTTCGCACGTACGCTCACATTCACATCACTTCATGTGTTCAGACAGGAGTCGGAGTCGGAGTGTAGACGACAGATTCTACCGACAGATTCTACCTTCCATCCAACGTCTATAACCAGGAGCTCGTCGACCAGCCAGGAGCCTTAGACCGGAGCCGTCCAGCTCTTTTGGACCTGTGGGTTCACACGGTGTCGGTCGGCGAGCGCGGTCTCGGACCGCGGAGGCCTCACCTATTTGCCTGAGACCATCGTGGGAAGGTTGCTGCATTTGCCACCCCATCCCAGCCGTGAGACGGGGCTTTGGGAACGCTTCTCTTGGTGGAGGCGGCGTGGAAGGGCAGAGGGTGGAACGGCGTGGAACGGCGTGCGTGAGGAAGGGTGGCAACGGGCGGCAAAGGGCGTGCGAGATGGTGTGAGGAAGGGAAGAGGGAAGAAGAGGGAAGAGCTGGGACTAATGCATGGTATGTGCATGCAATTAATAAGTATTAGTTGGAGCCTCCAGGGCCTCCGTATATGGGTGTGTGTTCTCATAGGGGGACCACAATCAGGGTTTGGTCTATGTCCCTTCTTTCCAGTCCGGGGAGGCTTTGAAACTTTGGGAGGTTTCCCTATTAGATACAAACCTGTTGATTACAGGTCTCCCTATTACAAATCTAACTCCCCAAGCAGAAAGACCCCCCCCTGATCTATCTAGTCTCTCTATTCTATCGTAGATGGATTAGGGGGACTTTCTGGTTAGGGATGAATTACCCTTAATGAACCAACGAGCAGTTGCAGAAATTTGGAGGCGTGTTTTGTTCAGGTAGGAAAGGCCCTCCTGCTCGCAAGCTGACAGGCGCATGTCGGATCGTGAGCTGGAGGCTGGTGACTGGATAGGGCAGCCGATGTAGAAAACGACTATGACTAGGTTTCCCATACTTGTCAAAGGGAGTAACTTAAAAACACACCAAAACGATTCAAAACTATCATCCGGATGTCAACGCGTGCACGTCCTGGCGACACCTTGAGCACTGCATTGTACCTCGTGTACTTCTCCGTTTTGATGCGTTCTCACCGCATCGGTCGACTGCGCAGTCTTTGATGGCTTCGATCAAGCACCACATGGGGTCCTCTGGGGTCAGGTAGGATGAAGCCTGGGTGACCGACGTAGAAGATTCGAGAAGTTCAAGACTCCACGGATTTCCACGGATTTTTCGAGAAGTTCATTTACATTTACCTTACAAGACTCTGGAAAAGTACCTTGAGATCGGATAGTCCAGCCATCAATCCTAGTTTAATCCTGCCATGTGGCAGCCCCCAACTGGAAACCAATCCCGCAGGCCTTTGTGGATGTGTGGAACAAGTTGCTGCAGGAGCGCATCTCTTCACAGACATGGCTCAACGTGGAGTTCCTAAAGCGCCAACTGGATTGACTGGTGCTCCAAAGAATCCAGCAGTGATCCCAATCTCATCCCGTTCGATGGGCCACAGGCTTCAACCATTTTCGGAGAACCAGTGAGTTGGATATTTTAGGAGGACCTGTTGGGGAAATGGATGGAAACGGCCTGCCATTCCCATTGCCGATCTAAGAACCCAGACAAGACTAACTGAAAGATGCGCCGATCAGCTCCGGGTGGTTTCCATAGGGTCGATGGGGACGGCATATGTACCCTGCGTTTAAAACGATTGTCGGACTCTGAAAACCACAGGTGCCATTCGACCCGGGTCCATGTTAGTTTCCCTTTATATAGAGTGTAATTACATATACACCCTTTGAACCAAAGTACTCGTTAAACTTGTTCGTTTGCAATTGATTCATATGAACGTACTTGACTTTAAAAGATTGTACTTTACTTGTCTATAAGCACCTCTAAGTCGACATATATATATATATATAAACAACCAGTGTTGGAGGTGGCTCGCTGGAAAAAACCATTTGGTCTGGTTGCTTCAAGGCTTGGGTTCACCTGAAAACCATGAATTTGGTCTGCATATGTTTTTTCAAGGGACACAGCAACCCCCATGAGACAAGAGATGAGGCATACTTGATCCTTGGGGCTCTTGAGGTCCCTTTTTCTTGGAGGACTCTCAAATCCAGCCAGCTGGTTCCCTAAGACCTAGCCCCGAAGCATGAACAGAAGCGGCCCTTCATCGCAGCGGAGGGGTTCAGGCGGGAATGTATGGCACAGGATCTATACAGGTACGATCGACATATGCACCTGTAAAAAGATCGTCATGCTCATGATGCCTGAAAGATGCACCACTGCCTGAAAGAGACAGTTTTTTCCAAAGACTATGTGCAGTGAGTGGTTAGCAGGAAACCAACCATCAATTGCAACAAGATCTAGGATCACAGGTGCCAAACTTGGACGGGCTTCTGCCACACTCCAGCCACACAGGCCAGAACCCAGATCCAGGCCCTGGCAGCGCCGGCCCCAAAATTGCACCCGGCGCTCGACAGACTAGTTCAGCCCTAATTCATCCTTATTAAGGCCAAATTAGTGGACAAATAAGCCCCTCATGTCAGAAGTCACCATACTCCAACGGAGGGCGCACTTCTTGTGAGAAAGCACAGTTGGTCATCACTCAAGACTAGCCTGACTTCTGACACACTTGGCTTCCATAGCTCAGGCTCTGTGGGCAATCTACAGGAGGTCCTTGGTTCGAATCCAGGTGGAAGTATTGCCTAATCAGCCCCTATTAGCGCCAAATTAATGGACAAATAAGCCAAGTGTGTCAGAAGTCAGGCTAGTCTTGAGTGATGACCAACTGTGCTTTCTCACAAGAAGTGCGCCCTCCGTTGGAGTATGGTGACTTCTGACATGAGGGGCTTATTTGTCCACTAATTTGGCCTTAAAAAGGATGAATTAGGGCTGAACTAGTCTGTCCAGCGCCGGTGCAAGGTGCTGCCAGGGCCTGGGTCCGGGCTCTGACCTGTGTGGCTGGAGTGTGGCAGAAGCCCGCCCAAGTTTGGCTGGCTGGTGGCTGGCTTCAAAGCTCCCTAGCGATGCCATAGTAGCGGAGCCCTGGTCAGCAGCACGGCCAAGCCAATGACTCCTACCGAGACAGGTCTTGTTGGCCCCCCCCATGTCCTGTGACCACTGGCTGAGGATCGAGACACCAAGCACATTGCTTGTTGGGGAATGACTCCACTGTTCTAACAGGTCCTGCTGGCCTGACTTCCTGACCAACAAAGGTCACCGCCGCTTGTTTCGAGCGCTTGGAAGGGCTCTGCCACGCTCCAGCCACGCTCCAGCCACACAGGCCACTGCCCGGACCCAGGCCTGCTCCGTGCTCGACAGCTTAATTCTGCCCAAATGCGCCCCTATTGAGGCCAAATTAGTGGACAAGTACGCCCTTCAAATCAATAGGGCAGTCTCACAAGCAAGGACGCCACTAGGGGCTCCTGGCATCGCAACTAGGAGCAGGGACGGCACTAGGGGTTCCTGGCATCGCTACTAGGAGCAGGGACGAAAAGTTTCCTGAAGCCAAGCCAGGGTGAGGTATCCTGACTTGTTTGGGACACGAGTGGCATTGTGAAGTTTTGGTGATAACGCCTGTTCTTTCCAGACCGCCCAGGATAAAGGTAAACACACTCCAAGGTTCCAGCAAACCGTTTCCATTCATTCACCAGCATATCAAACAATAAAGGGACAGGCTGGCGGGGCATCCATACTCCAGAATGGAATCATGTCCCCTATTGTTTGAGTTGTGTGTGTGTGTGTGTGCTAGTTCGTAGTGCTGACTGCGAACTCTGGCGCTCCCATCAACTTTGCTCAAATCCAGAAATTGTTCACCAGGACAGGCTAAGAATGGCTTCTTATCCTGTTTCCTTATTAGGGCCTTAATCGAGCTAAATCTTTATCAAAATCGGACAAAATCCACCAAAACAGCACTCATGATCCAAAAACCCTTATTAGTGCCCTAAATGAGCCCGGGTGTTGCGGACACCGTGCAACGTAAACATTGGCGAATCATGGGCTTATTTCTAGCCTATTTGGTGTAAATCAAGGTTTGCACTAATTTGGCACTAATTTGGGTTGGGGGGGGGGGGGCTGGGGGGGGGGACGCATGGATTCACAGGTGTGGGTCATGTGCCAACACTGCTGAACAAGGAGCCTATGAGACCGCGTGGCCTTGGATGATGAGGATGATGGTGCCTTCTGCATGATTGGGCGGTTCATGCTAACCTCCAGGGCTTGTCAGCTTGTAGAAGATTAAGGACCGGACGTTTGTGGAAGACTTCATCGCAGATGTTTGGGTGCGTGGTTCTCTTTCTCTCCAGCTTCGATTTTTTAGTTTTTGCCTCATCGAGATCCAAGGCATGCCTTGTGCACCTGGTTTGGATTGTCGGAGCGTGCTGGGCCGCTTTTTGATTCGGGCTTGCAATTAGCGCTGGGAGTAGGATCAACTGCCAAAACCTCCGATGAAGGCAGCATCCATCTAGAATTGAAGGAAACCAGGAAATACATATCATATCATGATCACGTCTATGTACGGACTCCCCCACGCCAAGCTCACAGCGACACATGAAAAAGGACGCCCGGGCTCCAGCTTGTGCCATATTCTATCCCTGTTCTCGGTGGTTCCAATCCCTACCAGATCCGCCCTTGCGCGCTATTGAAACCCCTCTGGCTGCGGGCCAGGCAAGGACTATGACTACCCAGGAACGCTGTGTCGGCGCTGGGGGGGCATGGCCACCATTAGTGTTCCAGCATCATGCTTGGGTCCCACGCAGTAGCTTTTGCAAGGTCCCGCGGAGGGATGCTGGACACACATGCAGCACATACAGGCACATACACATGTACAAGAGGTCAGGCACGATGCGTGGCACGATCGATATCTGCATACAAATTCCAGTACGCTAGTACGCTAACGGGCTTTGTAACCAAAGGTTCACAGAGTGCGAACTTGTTAAGTGCAAGAAGATCATCTGAAGCTGCTCAGGACTGATGCAGAGGCCAGATCGATTCATGATGCTGAAGTTGACGCAGCTGGCTCAGCACCTGGGGTTCCACCTGGTCAGCAGGGTTTTCCCCTGCAAGTGTTGGGTAATTGGCAAGCATGGCATTTTTTGGTAGCAGGGTTTTCACCTGGTCCCTGGATTGCTTCTGCCATGTTCCACAGACAGACTGCGGCCAGGCGGAGCCGCGTTGCATGGCTTTTGAAGCCGAAGCTGCACATGTTCAAGCATATGCTCAAGCGATGCTTGCGGTGGCGACTCTTAGCTGCTGTTCACAGTCACAGGGTTCCATCCAGATCTTTGCCAGGATCTAGTACAGGTCAATCAATGACCTACATCTAGTACAGGTCTTTGGACTTGAGATCATTTGGCAATTGTACAGCCAAGGACACAACACCAGACATTGGGATGCTTCTCGGAGGAGGACAGCGTCGCCGTGCTCAAGCATGTCGCCAGACACCTTTCGGGCCAGCAGTGCGAGAGCTACTTGATGAAGGTGGCACGCTTGACGCTATTTGGCTCAACATAGCTACGATGCATGTGCAGTGTACTACATGCATATGTTTATGTGTGGTGCACTGTAATTAAGGTTGAAGGTTGCAAAACAACGTATGCGGAGGACCAAGTGTTTTGAATGAAATGAGTGTCGCATTGAGACAAGGTGTCCATGCATGAATGAAACAATTTTGGAAGATAAATTTGGTGTTTCCGATGGAGCGTGTTTACAGTTGAAGTGATATACGCCGCAGGATCGACATGGTGGCTGCGTGGAAGCGATGATCGGAGCAATGCTTAGAAAAAGTGCTCGGAGGGCGGGTGGGCAGAGTTAGGCAGTTTAAGTTGTCCATGTCAACATGTACTATAGTTAAACCAGTCTCCCGGGTCCGCAGAGACTGTAATATCATAATTATACCATACATGGAGTGTTCGGGTAATAAGCCTCTGATGTATACTTCTCTTGCCATGTTTCAAAAAATTGGCAAGAATAGCTCGGACGTCTCCTCCTTTTCAAATTTCCGTAACTTGCCATTTTGCCCGGTATGGAGATCACAAAAACCTATCCATCTAACATTGTCTCACTCATAGAATGATTGCCTTTCACTAGCAGCTGCATGATTAATAGAGGGGATACCCCGGTCGTGTACAACCAGGCCAGGTATGCCTGGCACCGACCCCTCATTGGTGTCACTTTCACCATCTGTTTTGGGCATGCAAACCACCGGCTCACGAGGTCACCAACTCCGCCCTTTCACTCACTGGCCATGCCTTGCAGGAGCTCCGGGGACGAGACCTCGTTTGTGACCGCGAGTTGGAGTTCCTCTCCTTCAGGTGCGCCAGAGTTTGTTTGCTCCGGTGCGCGGTCTGAGTGAGCTTGGTAGGTCCGGTGCACGGCACGAGTGCGTGCAAGGACGCGCGACGCGTGTGGTTTCAGGGATAGATAGATCTGCAAGCACGAAACAGATGATTAGTAATGTATAATCGGTATAACAATACTCTATATATTCATCCAGTACAACACTTACCCCACGCGGGTTTGATTCAATGGCGAACATCAGGCAGCCCGGGTTCAACGAAAAACACTTGTGTTTTTTTCTTTAACTCACAGTGATCCCTGTGCATTGATCGCTTTGATCAATATAACCCTTACCCGTACCCCATCTTACCCCCCCACTCGCCCCTTTGGCTGGCGGAAACATTGTCCACCAACCTGGTCGCCGCGCGTTTGATGCGTCGCCCAGGTCCACCCAGGAAGCCTTTCAAGGCCACGTGCCGAGGCTCTTTCAGGCATTTGGGCCAACACTTGTTGTGGGGGGGCCGCCGATTAATAATTTATAACGAAAGCATCAAGAAGTTCAACCCATGAAAACAACAGTTGATGGAAACAAATTTGAAAACCAGTTCAAGTTTGATTGACCTCTGATCTCCCATCGTTGTAGTATGACAGTTTTTTGTAATTGTACCTTTGAAGGAGATTCCAGATGGTGTTCTGGGTGGTGGTGTTGTCAGTTCTGTTTATTTTTGAACCCACTGACCTGGGATCGTTGAATCCACTGACGCATCTTTTTCGTTCGTTGAAAACCACACACCAATGGAGGGCTGGATCTCCGTGGAGTCACTCGGGACGAGCGAGCTGAGTTGTCCGCGGTGCACAAGACCAGATGATCCCCAGAAGTACGAACATGCTGCGCCTCGCAAACCACCTCACCCCCTTAAAAGAAAATATTACTGTATATATATATATATTATATACTCTATGCTTTGAAAAGAAATTGAAGACCCCTTTGAACATATATGAATATCGACATGTACAATGAACAAATGATTCCATTTTTGCTCTCTTTTTCGATGTCAAGGCCCCAATCTGCCGCACCGAGGCCCTCAGCCTCCGGGCCACGTTGCCGGCCAACGGCGAGGCGCGGCGGCGCATCGTGTCCTTGGCACGGTCCGTGCAGATGGATCCGTTGCCGAAGGCCAAGGTGGCTCGGTGTTGGACGGAGAGGCAGGGAAGTTGGGAGGATTGAAGAAGATAGAAGATCTGGGGATCTGGATTTTGAAGTAAACTCTTCAGTGCAGTGTAGCCTGCAGTTTCCTTTTTGTTTGTTGAATTTCACGTGTTTGGACAGGACAGGTCGATGACTTACTTCAGAGGCTGCTGAACTCGCTGCTGAACCGGCTGAATCGCTAAGAGATCGGTTGATCGCCAGGATGAGCCGGCGCCACAAGCCCGACTCAGGTGATGGACATGCCCACGCTCTCGGTGCTGATTCCTCACTATTCGGAGACGATTCGCTATTCCAAGAAGGATCTGAAGGGCGGGTCCCTTGCGAAGAAGGGCAGATGCGAATCGATGTTCCAAAAAGTGATCCCAAACTGGGATTTATATAGTTCTGCAGTAATGAGGTGATACTTCCTCAACGAGATGATTGTTGGACATGTCAATTTCACTTTGCAGGTCAATCAATGTTCAACTCGAGAGCTTGTGTTGTTAGCTGACTTGACATCGCTACCGGCTGCATCCGGCTGTTTCAACGGTGGGAGGACCTCTTCTCAGATGGCGTCTCCAATGATTTGCTGAGGTTCTTAATCAAGTACTACAGACACTCGGTTCGGTTCACGTTCCCTCCTGCGTTTTCTTGGGCTGAGACGACATACCCCAGCGCGGTTTGCCAAAAGGCACCGTTCAATGAACACCAAGACGCGCACTGTTGCGCACACGGTGGTGCTCAGCGCAGGTCACGAGGTAATTACTCTTGCCAATTTCACATCTGTTGTTTGTGAGTTCCTACAAGTAGGTCCTGGTCTTGTAGAGCCTGAGTGTTGTTCTAGTCACCGTTGTAGGCGAGTCAACAACCTTGCTCTTGCAAGCCTTTTCATGTTCCTGGCCGCCAGGCAGGTTGGACGTGCATTAAGCACGATATTCTACTGCAAAACTTTACATGCAAGAGCACATACTGGCCTTCAAAAAGAATGATGTGATTGACACGGATTGACCCTCAGACAAAATGAGAAAAAAAGGGACCCACATACCCTCAAGAGAAGGTGGACCGGGAGTGTCTCAAACGAGTTCGGGGGCGTAAACCCTGATCACTGGATCCCTTCAAACCGCTTTGGCTGACCCTGTAAACTACGTAAACTAGCTGCTCATCTTCTGCTGGCAGTGCTCCCGGTTCACTTTCCGAAGCTTCGTCTTCCTTCTGCGGACTTCCCCGCGCCGCACCTCCGAGGGGACGAGTTCCGGAACTTCATCGAACGATTGGAGGCCAACGACTTGGCCTTTGGTGCCTTGGTCGGCCGACGACTTCGCCGACCGCCCTGGGTGGGGACCGACAGACGAACGGTGGCCCTTGTGCGGAGCAGAAGAGACCGCCCCATGGTCACTGTCGTGGTCCTCGTATGTCCTCGTTTTGGTTTGGAGTGGGAATACACAAATGCTAGAAAAGAGATGATGAATAGAATATGACGCCTCCAAGAAGTGTAGATTAGGAGGGCAAACCAATCCTTATGGAATCTCTTTTCCTTCCCTGCTGTCAGCCACCGTTTTGTGTTCTGCCTGGCGCTTCCACCTAGGCAGCCACGGCTTGGAAGCTGCCCTTTGCGAATGGGCCTCTTTGCGCATGCAGACCCTCTGGCGAACGGTCGATGGCATTTGCGGCGCCTATGCCCATGCACTGGACGTCGAACTCGTCGACGAAGACGGTTCGTGTGCGCCCAGTTCGACGTGGTGCGCCCAAGAAAAGTGATCTGCCATGTTGGGGTTGTACCTGTCGTTCAGGTTTTCAAGATGGTCTTTGGCCCTTTGGCTAAGTAGTTCAGCAGTTCAGGTGTTGCTCAACAAGTGACATCTAAACCAACTTGCCCCCTCAAGACCACCTCAATGTAATGGACGGTTCATGAATAAGAGCCTCCATGTGATTCCATAAGAAGAGGTTTTACAATTGGTTATTAATAACCAACCTACATTAGGCCAATATAATATATATATATATTATATTATAGAATAGAATATAATAGACATATAATACATGGATTCTCTTGGAGTTGACGCCCCGTGCTTGGCGAGGAGATCTTGTCACAGTACCAGGCCCCAGAGCAGCACGGCACCAAAGCTGCGGTGCGGCAAAGGCCGCGCCCGGGGAGCGGTCGATCGCTGTGGTTGGAAGCGCAGTGTTGGACGTCCAAGAAGCTGTCCAAAGATGTTCAATCAGTGTGGGTGATGGAACCAGACTTGGAAGAGCCAGAAAGAGTTTGATATGATGTTATTTGTTTGGCTCTTGTACGTTGGGATTGGTTTAATTCCTTTTTGGTTTATACAGTCAATGAGCAGCACCTGGTGTATGTAGGTTCCATGTTCACTTCCAATGTCCAGAAATTCAATATCAGTAACACTCAATTGTCAATGCCTTGCAGTGAAACATGTTGATTTCTCGCGTTCCGGGGCGAGACAGTCAGACAATTTCCTTAGACTTTGGACGAACGGTTGCTGATGGCTGCTGATGCCAGGACTTTCATGAAAGACACCACACAAGTAGTGGCTTCATGAAGTGAAACCGCGTGAAGTTATTGGTGAGACGCATGTGGGCTGCCTGTTTTTTTGCTGCAGCCAGCAACCCATGCCCCTTTTCGTGCAGGTTGCAGGTGGTCGTGGCAATGCAGCAGAGCCTTGGCGTTGTTGCAGGTGGTGACCTGGTGTTGATGAGGCAGAGCTATGCACAACCAGGTCAGGGACTGCTTCCTTCTACAATATCTTCTTCTTCCATATGGGTGCGGCTCAAGAATCAAGACCCAGCACCTGCAAGTGCTGGTTGAGGTGCACTTTATAAGGCTTTTGGGTGGCACCCTATTTTGTAGCCAAAGCTATATCCCTTGATTGTAGTGAGGAGAATTAGGCTGCCCAAGCATGATGTGCATGACAGTTGGCCCATCAAAAACACAAATACTTCCAGCTTTGTCAATCTATGCTGCATGATGCATACACGCCTTGGAAATTAAGAATGGTGCTCCCTGAAAAGCAAACTCTGTTAAGACAGATAGAAGGATTTTGTGCTCAGAGGCCGGTGATAGGCCCGAAGCAGGAGCCTCCAAATTGAGATCATCAAACAGTCCAATAGCAAGAAAGAACTAGCAGCTAGCATGTGTCTTTCCAGTATGCAACAATACAACACACAAGTCCACACACACACATATTTGTATTATGGACCCTGTTGATGCCTACCAGTGACAGTAAACAGCCACGACAGGCCCCAAGTGGTGATTACAGCTAACAAGCAGCTTTCATTTACCCAAGCCTCTCTTGCAAAAACATGCAAAAACTACATCTAGGATAAGAAGGCCACTCAACAGTATACACACTTATATACATTACTTATGATAGTTATGTATTATGCAATGTATGCTACAGATTGATACAGTGATACAGTATGAAGGAGCTCAAACAATGTGAAAGAAACACACAAACAGATTAAAACAACACACACCAAGGAAGATCGATCCGTCTCCCTCGCGGTTTCACGAGGTACGCCAAGTTCGCAGACCCCACGGGCCCGGGCTTCAGCCCCCAAGAGCTTCAAGCCGTGGAGGCACGAGGGGTGACCGAGAGGGGCAATCCATCTCACTTGGGTGGTGGTTTCAGACCGTTTTCTTTCATACATGATACATGTTTTTTTTCAACCTATCCTTGGGATGATTGAACCGTCTTTTTTTTTGTGAGTTGAAAACACCAACCAGTTACCAGTTCCACTTTATGGGATTCCAATCCAGAAACAACGACCTTCAGACACCCTTTACAGCTAATTGTTGTCGGGATCAGAAAGTATCACTTCGGGGGGTTCTCCCCCAGCTGGTTTGAGTTCAGGGTTATTCAAGTGCTTTGCTTTCTTGGATGGATTTTGTAGTGTTTGCAGAAAGACTGTAGGGCAAGATGCACCTGTATATAGAACAATTCCTCATCTGATGCCCAGCGTGGGCGCGACGACGATATGATGAATTGAAAGGGACCCCAAAGTGGACCTCAGCGCAGGGTTTTCTTCAAGATCCATGGTGCGTATTTTTTTTCGGCCAACCACTTTTTGTGTTTTCCGGGCGGTGCCAAAAACGTCCCGAGTGAACGTACCCATCTTTTTGCATCGCAGTGAAAGTCATAAGTAACAGTCATCTTGAAAGTCTTGGGAATTCAACGACTCGATCGCTGCAACCATTTCCTCGATCGGATTCTCGCGGCCGCGTGGGGAGCGAGCGGAAGCGGCGAGCGCTTAGCGGCGAGAACTTGGGCCGACAATGGCGCTACGTTTTTTCAGGCCATGTTCACTTCCTTTGGGGAGTTCCTCAGCATCGCATACATCCAGGAGACGCGGACGTCGCGACCCTTTGCGGGTGGGGAGACTTTCAGAGAAGCGACGCTTTAGATGCTCCAACTCTATCCCAAACATTTGGAGCCCAAGGGAGAGAGAAAGAATCACGGAAGGAAGCGATCAGGGGAGTTGAGCCTAGCTTTTTGCAGCGATCAGAGCACTTGATTTGGCTCTTAGAAAGAAACACGGGTACTGGTCATGACATGACCAAACTGCCTAACGGACTGGGTTTGTTGCCTATCAAACAATTGAAGAAAAGAAGTTCAACGACGACGATTCAAAGCTTGTTGTTAATCAACTGTATTACCGGGCACCTCGCTGCCCAGTTTTTATTCCAGAGAAGACTCACGAGGTATAGCTATAGGCTAAGGCATAGGTATACAGTGATCTGCAGGGATGGGACGTGCTTGGGAAGCTACTGTATAGCTTTCCCTCAAAAGATCGATCCACCATTGGCGAAAGATGATTTCGATGTAGAAGACACGGACAATACTGTCGAATTGCGTTAAAAATATCAAACAAACAAGAAGTCATATTCTCAACTCCTTTCCATTGTCCAAGACGTTGGGTTTCAACCAGTATGTGAAGTACTAGGCTGACCAGTTGTGAAGAGACAAAACCCTCAAGGGAGCCAATCCCTTGTTGTTTGTACGACCTTACTGCACAATTTGCGGTGTCGGGCGGGGTCACGGTGCAATCCCTTAGCAGGAGCAAGTCGTGGACGGCGAGAAACGTCACTGGGAGAGCATGAGAGCACAGCCGTAGTGCCCTGGAACCAGGTAGGACTACAGTGGTTTCAGAGGGGGCACCCCTACATGTCTTAGACAAATCGGGGGGTCGATATTAGATGGTGCCAGCGACTTGCTCTGAAACCACTGGAATTGGTCTCTAGAGGTGAGTGAGATGTGTAGCTGTAGCAGGCGTGTTTTGTGCAGCTGAGCAAATGTTGTGCAGATGAAGCGTTCCCAACCTAACTTGATCTGGAACCAGTGCTGGTTACCCCTCTGATAGTTCCAAGTCAGGATACAATCCCCATGCATCTGGCTGGGAGATGTGGTTTGAGTCCCAGTGGTTCCCACTTCGACTCACACCGACCGAACCTCAATGGGCCTCCGAACCGAGCCTTGGACGACCGGAGCGGAGAGCGGAGCGGCGGAGCTATGGAGCGGAGTGACCTGAGACCTGAGTCGTGGTTCGCTCAGTTGGAAGGGTTGCTGAGCTGAAAGACGGAAGCCCTTGAGCGACTCAACCAGAGAAGCCAGGACTGAAGCCATTGCCGAGGCTTCTACTCCTGCCTCATTGATGCTTCCTGCGAGCAGATCCCCATTGAAGGCTTCGAGGACGTCTACGCACGCCGGGCAAAGTACCGCAGCTTGCCCCGTCAGAGATGAGTATCCTAGCCTTCAATTCAACATAGTTCGACCATTGAATGAAAATGGTTGAGTACTTTGTTGTGACCAATCGTCCGATCGAACCAGTTGAACGGTGGGCTAGCTGGATCGTTCGGGGTTGGATGGGTTTCTCCGGTTGAATGGTCTACCGAACGGAGAGAACGACGCATGAAAGGGATTGGTCCGAACCAGCCGGCCTGGGATCCATTGGTCGCCCAAGGCGTGGAGCTGCCGGGATTTCCAATCTTGGGCCATGGCAAGAGCCGCTGGGCGGTTTAAAAGACGTGGAGTAAAGATCAAAGCATTCAATACCTGTTGAATGAGAGGTCTACAAGGTGCACATGTAACATGCACTGCACCAGTGTCGAGTAAATGGCTGTTGAGTCAGTTTGAGGAGGCAAGATTAGATTGGGTGAGCCTCCATCCTGTTTTTCTCGTCCTGGAGATGGTCCCATCATGCCCAGTGAATCCCGATGAGCACCATTCCGAACATTGCAGCTTTGGGAGTCGCGGTAGCCGAAAAAGGAGTCCCTACTGTGGTGATTTGGTCGCATGTGTCTAATTTGGATGATTTTGGATGTTGTCAGATGGGTATTCTCCGGTAAATCCATGTAAATCCGGAATCGGACGTTACATCCTGCATGCTGGACACCCATCTGGTGGTGGAAGCAGATCCAAAGGGCCCTCTTGGGATCCAAAGGGATCGAAGCTGGACAGGTGACAACCAGAACTGCGCCATGATCTTTACACGTGGAGAGGTCTTGCAGATGATCGATGCAAACCAGGCAGATGTTGGATGCGCCCATCTGATCGGCACGTTCGCCCGATCGGGGTCAGGCCGAGGCCCGATGTCCCTCACATGGATCCGGGTTGAATGGCACCCTTAAAAAACGGGTTGTTCCTCGAACGAGTGGTTTTCAGCAGGGTAACTGTCAAGGTTGGTAGACTCTTCCGCTCTTCTGTACTTTTTTGGGGTGAAGTGGCGAGGGGTGCAGATCCTTTTGCTTCACTTGCTTGACGTTTTTCTGTCTTCAGAAGCACACACTGACACAGACACACACTCTGACATTGGTTTTCAGTTAACTCAATTCCCAGGAAAAATGGCGATGGAGCGGAAAGGTGGCAGAGTCCGTGAAAAAGTATGGTTGAACAAAAGTTTCGCAAAGCGCTCAAGTGAAAGCGGCGATCAGCGGCTGCAGAGCGGAGGGGAAACCTGTTTTGGGGTAGTAGCATGAAGAACCATGGAATCAAACAGAGCAAATTGGACAGCGTGGTCAACAGTTAGTCAGCAGGTACGTCACTGGACGTCTCCAGTGATATCAGTACCGCCACAGAAGCCTCCTCGTTGGACTGTCATTTCTGTGGGGTAGACAGTCCCCCTGCATGAGTGAAAAGTAGTGGCAGGAAATCTTAGTTACAGAGGTTGACACACACATACACACGATAGCCATGCCGATAGCAACATTCTTTCAGCTAGAGATCGCCAGTCTCCACCGGAGGGCGGTGCCTTCGGACACGTCGCAGGACGCCTACTTTGAGGCCTCCCTGTTCCTCCCGAGTGCCCTCCAAGAATTCTGCGGCCCAGAGAAGACGTTGCCGCCCGACCCTGTTATTTTTTCACGGCGACCCGTGAAACACGGCGGCTCTGACCGGGTTCGGGTTCCACGAAGGATGCCACTGGTTGTTGGACGTCCCGGGTTGGGGTGGTGAACTTGGTGACCTTGACCATCACTTCTCGAACCTGGAAGCTGAGGAGACGTGATGGACCTTGCATGAGTCGAAACATATTCACATTATATTCATCAAGTCACCAACAACTCTGCGAACAGCAGGATACCCAGACACTCCGCATGTATGGCATATTTGCCAACATTGGGGTGGTTGACTCCGGGGTCAAATAGAATGCATCATATGCAATACATGGATTGCAGGGGTACAATTGTGTGTTGCTTCTGTGCTTCTGGGCTTCGCTCCACATGAAGCCCCCAACACTCCTCGTGGTCGAAGCGTACGGGTCTATGGATGTGAATTTCTAACGTTCGGCAGCTTTCGGCGACGCCACGCTGGCAGATCTTTCTGCGGATGATGACTTCATCTTGAAACCATAGAAAAACCTATAATGGGCAGCCTAAGGCTTTCATGGCTTCTCAGGAGTCTTCTCAGACCACCAATCTTTGTTGAGAGGGCGCCCCCCCTCTCACCACCTCCATCAACCTCCCATCAACCAATCCCACCGTTCCCACACCGTGGATTCCCGTAGACACCGCGGGTTTTTCCGTCAGGAAGGGCCGCCCGGGCATCGTGGGCTTCCGCGAGCACATCTTCTCGGCGGTGGGACTTTTGGGGCGCCTGGCGGCGGACAGCGAGTTCACCTTCGGCACCATGATCCAACGGACCGCGGAGAATCCGCGAGCGGTTTGGATCCGAAGGGAGATGGTTGGGTGTGTAGATTTGGAAGAAGGAACATTGACATAGACCAGTCACCAGTCTATATACCGGATGTAATACCGGATGTGTTTGGTGTCATCCAATCCATCCCTATAAAAGATACACCCAGATATTCGCCATGTGCCATTGGGTCACGGAGTGTTGGGTCAGGGGAGTGTGCCACTTTGTCAATTTGGGCAAGTCAAGAGGTGTGGGAGGTGGGTCCAGCTAACTAAGGGGACCGGTTTAGATGGGACCTTCTTCCGAAGGTCCATGGTCGCCCATGACTCATCTCCCCCCGACGTTCCCGGACGGTCCCGTCGACCGCTGGTGGAGGTCGATCGAGGTGCGGACCAGGTGCGCTCGTGGAGTCGAAACAGGTCCCTGTAGCCGGATCCTAGAGGTCTGGTCCAGCCTAGAGGAGCTGGAGACTTGTAGCTGGTTTTTCGTTGGAAGGTGGAGATCCACCAGAATCCACCCAGTCATGACCGTTTTCCATCCGGTTTTCCATCCAAATCCAGTTTTCAGCTCGGAGCAG
The DNA here is from genome assembly GCA_963970005.1 of Durusdinium trenchii. Lineage (NCBI taxonomy): Eukaryota > Dinophyceae > Suessiales > Symbiodiniaceae > Durusdinium > Durusdinium trenchii. Next base: position 37,373 of record CAXAMN010024694.1, on the reverse strand, counting down.
GACTTTGGATTGGCCCTTGAACAGCCGATTCCACTATGGGCACCCGGACTTGATGGACAAGTTGCAGGTGGTTCAGCAGGGTGGTGTCTCCAAGGCCGGCTATCGGTTTGCTGGCTCAAAAAGGTGCACAAGAAGTCACTATAGGTCATAGCACCAGGAGACCGACCTGTTTTTTTTCATGTTTTTTTTGTTTTTCCCCTACCTACCTAAGACTTTGTCATCCTTGTCACAAGAAACACTTGACCGGGGTTTCTGAGGATCTAGTTGCAGCAAGCTACACTCGCTGGACTCATGGGCCGTGGGTGGGATGCGGGAAAATGGTCCCCAAGAAATTGGATGACCAGGGTCATCACTCTGACCAGTCCCAAGTGAACTCCACGAATCTCCACGAAAACAAGACCGCCTGGGGAGTGAGGTCTTTTCAAGCTTGACAACATGCTCTGAAGCCATGATTGTGTTGCTTCACGGTGGAGGAACCTCCACACCTCGCAGGCGACGCGTGGCCTTAACCTGTCAGAAGATATTTTTGCTGGGCTGGACCTTTCTTTGAGAGGCGGGAGCGCAGCAATTGCTTCCAGGCGGTGGACATCATTTGGGGTTTGAATTGACTCATGAAACGATCCTGGCAAGAGACATGCGGTCAGCATGGACCCCGGATTTAATTTGTAGTTCAAGATATTTTTGGTGCAGCACCCCGACCAAAAAAGAACCAATAGCTCTCGCTATCTTTGGAAATACATGTATCATGATGTATCATGTATACAGATTGAACATCAATGATTCCACTCTCCACTCATGGCAGTTATGTGTTTCTTTGTGTCGACCGACTTAAGGGTCCACCCTGAGGGGTGAACCCTTCTATGACAAGCAGACGACATGACTATGGCGACCTCGAATTGTTTGTCGCATCGAATTGTGAACCTTGGGTTTGTCGGTAAAGAAGAACATGACCTTTTTGGAATGAGGCCTGCAACCTAACCATCATTATCCACTGGGCTCTGGTAATAGGATAGACCGATAGACCTAATGTATTTTCTTTGGAAGACCATTGCAACATCAGTTTGGGACCATGTTATTCACTTGTCCTGGATTTGGCAGTATCGTCTTTTGGTGTCCTGGATGCCTCTTTTTCTTGCAGCACCAGAACCTGCAGCACGTGCCACTTTTGTGACGTCGGTGTGGAAATTGGTGGAGTTGGGAGAGTTCCAGTGATCTCCTCCATTGTGCTAGGTGGCTGGACAGTCTACAAGGAGTACTTCCATGTTGGAAAGGCCCGCCTTCACCGGCGCCGCCTGACCGGCGCCTGCCGAACCGGCCGAACGTGAGTGTACCGACGCGAGTATACTGGCTGGGAGGGCGGTGAGTACACGTGCAGTACCAATGACTTCGAAGTACCACAAGACCAGAACTCAAATGGGCTTGACTCAGGACTGTGAGCAGTTTGTGAAGGTCTGTGAAGCTATGAGATAGGCTATGAGATATTATGAGATCATAGGCGGTGCCTCGACAGAGTGCTCTGACGCCGATAATTCAAGTTTGACTGCAGATATGGGTTGGTTGTCAATTTGAGGATTATCCTCATGATTGAATGGCATGTGTATCTCTTCAAGCTCTGCAGCTACTTTGTCCAATTCCAGACATGTTCCAAACTTGGACCCCCCCAAGATCTGTTTTTTTCTTGGACCGCCATCGCTGCAGGGCAGAGATATGGGCTTCATGAGTGTGCTTTCCTTCTATGCCAAAGTCTCCATGGGAAATGCCGAGCAGGTGCGACACCGGGCGCGGGTGGGGTTGAGAGCCGGGCGCCCGTTCAGTGGCCGGGGTCCCCGGTCCTGTCGCTGTGTTCCAGATGGCGGTCCACTTGGAGGGGTCCAGGACCTACTCTTGGGGTTGTTTGGCACATCGATGCATGACACATGAAGACCTCTGTTCCAGACTGTTTGATGGGCACGTCGATCCCATGAGTCCCGTCGCTGTGTCTTTTTGAGCGACCGTTTTCAAGAGACCACCCCTTGGGCCCCTCCACTCCACCCCTTGGGCCCCTTCATCGGGCCAAAATCAACACCTCCATCCCCGCAGCTGGAGGCTCTCACGCGTCAGTGGATGCGCTTGGGTCTCCACCTGGAGCTCTCGCAGCTCTTGGGCATCTTCTACTCGCACATCGGCGCCTCGGCACCCCCAGCATCGACGTGGCCAGTGGGGTCCATGGCCCTAAACATCCCCCCAAGGAATCCCATTGTAACTGGAAGATATTCCGACATGGAACACCTTGAAACATCTGAGCTTCCATCCACTAGTAGATGGCCGGGTTCGTGGGTAACGAAGTGGAAGAAGAACTGTTTGTAAAGGAATCTTCCCTTCCGGACCATGCCATCCACGACTTCCATGTGATGTGTTCGTCAGAGTGTAATTAGCTGATCATGAGATGTCTTTCGTCAGGATGTTTTTGGGCACACTTGTGGTCCGAACCTGTCACAGTCCGTCGAATCGATGATAGTCCCTGGAATCGATCGCACTGGTCTGTCGCACTGGTCTGGAGAATCGAATTGGTCATGATGAGGTCGAAGGACCTTCCAATACCCAGACACTCCAGGTATGCCATATATGCTTCCATTGGGGTGGTGCCAGCAGGGTCAATGGGGCGGCATATATGGCATAATATGGCATACATGGAGCGTTTGGGAATAGGACTCCAATAGGTCGTTTTTGATGGTTTTTGGACTCCTCTTAACCACCTGTTGGAGGGTCCTGGTAGTTATAACCCATGCTGGCCAACGCTGCAAGGCTTCTACATGAATCAGTGCTTGGTGAACCGCGCGACCAAGGAGGGCCGACCAATGCGTCTAGTTCTGGTGGACAGCGTCCGGATCGAGTTCGGATGCCTGTCCTCCTCACAAAACGAATCTCATGTGATTGCACTCGGCTTCGCCCACCTGCGTTGCAGATAGCCGAACCAACAGCTATGCACAATTTTGACTTTCCCGTTGTGACTTTTGACAGCAAGAAAAGGTATACACATGCACGACGTCACTCACCATTCTCATCCATTCTCCATTATTTTGCAATCGCCCCCCCAGCCACCTACCAGCAGCAGCAGATTAAAACAAAAGCCCTGCTCTTTCAAATGCCTCTATTAACTCGCGAAAGCTGTTCAGCACCGCTTGGAAAAGCCACTGAAACGCCAGGCCTTCTGCTTCGCGGCGGTGCTTTTCGCCCTTGCAGGCGAGGCCCAGGAGAGCTTCTCCCACCTGGCTGTGGAGATGATGCGACCTGGAAGCAAGCCAATTTGGAGAAGGTGATGGAAGGAGCACTGAGGGGGGGGCTGGATTTCTGGAGTCTGCCTTAGGGGAGCGGCACTGCCCCAGTGAGATCTACTCAGCACCAGCTGGTTGAGGAACTGCGGGGACCTGGGACCAGATGGGAATTCAACAATTTTGGCTCGAAGCTGACGAGGATGGGAAAAGTTTTGCCATGGTCCACCAAAGCGGGATTTCCTTGTTGGTGATTGATCTTGTATGTTTTGATATGTGTTGTATGATCAGGTTACAAAATGTAAAGAAGAACTTGGTTTGGGGTAGCTCTTGAGGCCTTGAGGTAGGATTTTGGGGTCCTTGTCCTAGTCCCGTGCCTTTGGCATACTTTCTGTCTGCAAGAAAATCAAGGGATATTCGATGGTCACAAGGGAGTTTGTTTCTGTTTCTTGCTGCAAGGTTAGGATCGAACCAAGTTCTGGTATGGACCGGGAAATCCCTCTCGGCCCAGCTTCTTAGAAGGCTTGAATCACTCATGGCATCCCATGCATGGTGGATAAGGGGGCCAAGCTGGGCCCAAGCATTCCGGAGTCAAAAAACGACCCATTTGTTCTTACCACTGTGTTCACTGTCTTAGCTGGCGGTCTCAGCTTGAAAAGTCAAAACAAAAACAGGTGTATTCACTGTCTCCATCCACTCTCCATCCACTCTCCATCGGTCTCCAAGTTCCAGCTACTTCGGCTACTTCTATCTTCTCTTCGTCTTGGCCTCCATGCTCCCCTTCGTCTTTGAGACGATGCTGGAAGAGGGAGGAGACTTGATCGGATCCGTCAGCACTAAGACCGGGAGCAAGAGATTGATTACACCAGTCTTCCAGCCAAACTGAGAGCAGGAGCACTGATTGCATGAGATGAGGATGTTGGTGATGATGAATGTTGTATGTATCCAAACTGAGATTTGTTACATGATCCAATCTCATTTTTCAAAATGATCCAACATGCATGCTTAGATCAACTGGAGGCTTCTAGTAGTTCCGGATGGGGGAGGGCTGGCCGTCAACGGTGTGGTTGGGATCCTTCAAGATGATCAAGATGTATCAAGAGGTCGTGTCAGCTGTGAGGCGATTTGCTCACGTGTCGGTTCTCAAGCTGCAACATGTGCTGCTTTGGAGTTCAACAAAGCTCAAGGATCACAGAATGGGCAACCTTCAGACCTCAACATGTCGCTTCAGACCTCAACGCGGTTGGAAGATGCCTGTTGATGCAGACTCGCACGAGTGACTGGATGCTGTTTTTGTCGTTGTGTTTTGGTGTTCAACACTTCACCTCGATCGCGGTTGGAGGATTGGCTGCGCTTTGGAGCTTGGGATCTTCCCTGGTGGCTCTGAGTGACTTCGCTGCAGCGAGTGGTTCTCGGCCCCGAAGCAAACACAGCAGGTACACAGTCGTTCAGAGGGTGGGCTGTAGATAGGATGAGATCCTCCGTTTGGGTGGGCGTTCGCATGTGGTGTGTTTTAGTGTTCTGAACCCAACAGTGCGTTAAATGACAACAATCACCGGCGGTGTACAGTAATTGTAGATGCATGTAACAACACAGAAATTGGGTGGTCAAAGATCATCTGGTGCTGGACTCTGTCCTTCAGCTCGTGGTCCCATGAAAAGCTTGGCTCCATTTGGACTACATAGGCTTAGGACCCAGGCTGTTGGAGCACTCCCACCGCCGTCTCCGCGGTGGGCCCGAACTGGTCACCGGTCGTTTCGACCGAACTGCATGTTCATGGGTGTGTGGCTCATTTTCCTGTAGATACTCGTGTCAGATTGTAGGGAGATTTGATGAATTTCAACCAAACATTGAAACTCGTGCATCTCTGTCCAAATCAGTGAAAATATGTGAACATAGTTACACGCACAACAGACATTCACCTGTCAGAATTGACTCGCACAGATTGGACCTTCCCGCAAACCGATCAGAAAACGGGTGCGTCGACCGAGCCAGAAGCACTGAGGCCCTGTCTTTTCAGCCTTCCAGTCTAAGCTCATGAGCCATTTCTTTGCACCTTGGGCAGTCCAGTTGGCAGATCGAGTTTTGTGAAACGACGTTGGCCAGCTGCAAAGCAGAACTTTGGGTATGTGGTGATCCCCATTATATGTAAGTTCTAATCGGTTCTAGTCAGCGCATTTCCGTGGCAGGAAGGAAGGGAACCATGATGGTTTTGATGGGGTTGTTGGACGGAGCCTTTCGGCAAAACTGGAAGTATGATATTGTCAGCCGCCTGAAAAAACGACCGACCAGTGTGACTGCTTCACAGCCACCGACCAACACCATACACCATAGACACCTCCATGGCGTTCACGGAGGAGAATCCCTATAGGGAGACCGGTGGAAGACCACGGGGAGACCGAAAAAGAAGGAAATCACCAGGGCCTTCAGTACGTGACCCTTTGATATCCCAGGATGAGGTCACTTAGGTCTAGAAACTCCAAAGAGGTCACTTCGGTCTGGTCCTGGAGAAGACTTCGCCATGGGCTCTCTGAGACGATCCTGCAAAAACCCCGAGGAGACCACGCTGCACTATGGGGGTGCCCAGTACATCCCCACGGGTCGTGGGCTGGCCACCCAAAGGGAAGCCTTTCTCAAGAGCGCCTCGGTCCCGGTGCGGATCCGTGACGCGGGTCGTGGAGGGTGGGCGGTGTTGGTTGTCTAAACCCATCCTGTTGAACGGCGACAGATCCGTATACAATGGCTTTCTAGGGCCCAAAGGGGTATGATGGGTCGTCAGAACTTCCACCAGGAGATGAGAAGGGGAAAGGACAATGACAAGCGGTCTGATGTTGTGTGTTTTACAGTGTCAAAAATTGAATCATGTCGAATCCACTATGTTAACCCTTTTGGAGTTTTTGGAGTAACATCACAGCTCGGACTGTCGGGACTGTCTTGAGACGCAGAGCAAAGAGACGGTGACAGGTCTGAGAGGGGGGGTCGAAAAAGGGTCCAAGGATGTGAGTCGGAACATACCTCTTTGTAAGGATATGTTTCAGGGGTTCGCAAACGGAGTCGAACCAAGGATCTGAAGGCCAAAGCACTTCTGAACCTTCTCAGTCTGGCCTGAACACTTCTAGGGTCTGAACCAAGGATCTGAAGGCCAAAACATTTGTGTGTGTTGAAAGACCAGTGAGAGCGTTTGCAGGCTGAACCTATACTGGTAAGGTGGGCACCATGTTATGAAAGGCAGGTTGGGGATTTTCCTTCCTTGGCATCAGCTCCATATTACTGTAGGCGGCCTACCGAGTGTTGAGCCGCAGCCACCTTGCTGTTGGCCCAAGAAGCAAAGAGTTTCCGTGCTGTTCCGCTATGAATCAATGACCACCTGGTTGTTGATGCCAAAACAAGAAGCCAACAACTGGTAGAACTGGCAAGAACCACCGAGGTAGATCCAAAACACCAATGCAACCCTCTCCCCTCTTTTGAGCCGTGGCCACCGTGGCCGAAGCTGTGGCACGTTTAGACGAACGACGGCCCAGGTTTTCGGTGCTTTGCGCCGTCGCACATGTACGATGCACTGGAGGCATGGGGCCATACCTACATCTTCAACCATCTCCTCAGGTTCGGTGGGAACAGACCCCCCAAATCCACCCACCCCTGGCCCACCTGCTGAGGATATGGTTGGAGTTGGAGCCCTAGGGATAATACAAGATGGATCAATATGGTGTTTTTTGGACCATCAAGGACGAATTAGATGAATTGACATATTCAGAATATGAGGCAAACTGACCATTCGAGCCACAGACGATTCTTTGAGTAGTGCCCAAAGGGGCGTAGTGGCATAGAGTTACCCAGTTGGGCAAAAGGCAAAAGGCAAAAGGACTCGTGACAATTTTTTGGATATCACTCATGACCTACCACCTGAACCACTCAAGAGACATCCAAGGAAGCATTACTTCTTGGGTTTGTTGACTGGATGGCGCAATCTTCACATACTTTGGATTCTCACCTTGTGACCCTTTATGAGAAGATTCACTAGACTACTACTGGGATCACGGCGGTTCATGAGGGTGTAGGTGTTGTTCGTGAAATATTTAGTTCATTTGAGACACACAGGCGCATACAGGCGCCAGATATACGTGATTTAAATCAACCTCCATTCAATCGTGATGCCTTGTTGCCAACATTCATGTTGATACACCTGTGGGCCTGTGGGTGTTCAGGTTTCCAAAGTGCATTCTGGGATTTTCTGGACCCCCACTCCTATTCAAAAACATCAAACATCCAGCCAAGTTGATCCAACGTGCTCCTTCCGCACCCACCACTGCTTCCTTCCCACTAAGCCGGGGTGTTGCCACCCCAGCGGCTGTAGGTGGTGCTATTCCTGGCCTTCACAGTTCCAGTGGACTACGGTGCCTTGGACTACAGTCCCGGCAGCTGGTTCTTTCACGGTGCCCATTTCGTCCAAAGAAGCCGTCTTGATTCGGGGTTTTTAGAGCGAGTTGGGCTCAAGAACTTGGAGGGGAGGGAACAACAGGTTTTTGATGGTTTTTGAAATAAATCTTTGATTGTGAGATGTAGATACTTTGAAAGTTATAGTCCCTATGGATCCGCATACCTTCTGAGAAGGTGATTGGAGACTATTTATGTAGGCTTGGAGGCCTCAAGTACCTTCTCAGAAGGTATGTTGATCCCTAGGGAGTTATTTCTGTTTCAAAGGCGCCCCTAGGCCTTGGCGGCATACCTGGGCAAAGCTTCCTGCACTCATCCGGGGCTTTTCAGGTGATATAGCCAATATAGCACCTAGAACTACCAGCATCAAGTCGTCCGGGGCGGGTTTAAACAGATTTCTTCCATCACATGTCGGAGACGTTCACGGTCCGGCTCCAGAACGTCCAGGGACCTTTAACACAGATGTGTAGCTGAAAAAACCGGACCGTGAGGGGTCCAGGTCCGCTAGTGCGTTGGGCGGTGCCTGCAATGGGTGGTGACGCAGCAAAGGGTCACAGGGTCTCCTTGGGGCGCAGACTTTTGACGTTATATACTGGTTGTGGGACTTTTGAGGTCTAAGCAAAGCAAGCAGCCAAGACTAATACAGTAAAAGATTTGGATGCCTTCAGGTTTGACTCGGGATTAAGTTATATCTGCAGGGAGAACAGGGGATTTCAATGGATTTCAGCCAACATGGGATTTGACAGATGGTCAAAGTAGCTTGACATGATTTCAATACAGCGAAGTCGACAATCATGAGTGGAGGGGCCAGACTCCTTGGTCAATCCCAACAATCCCAAGGCCAGATTCCTTGGTCAGACACCCTATACTTCCACACATGACATCCAGCCATGGATAGCAGGGGGCCCCAAGTCAGCTAAGAACACAAAACCTGCGTCGTGGCCCGCGCGATGCGACGGCAAAACCGAGAAAACCGAGAAAACCAGAAAACCGAGAAAACCGAGAAAACCGAGAAAACCGAGAAAACTAGAAAACCGAGAAAACCGAGAAAACCGTTCTCGCGTTTTGCCGTGTGGAAGTTTTTTCCAGTTTTCTTACGTTTTCTTGCTTGTTTTGTCTTTGAGCGTGAAAACGAGAAAAGCAAGAAAACGGGTTTCGCCGTTTTCCCGGTTTCGCCGTTTTCCCGTTTTCGCCGCTTTCGTCGTTTTCGCCGTTTTCGTCGTTTTCGCCGTTTTCGTCGTTTTTGCCGTTTTGCCGTTTTCGTCGTTTTCGCCGTTTTCGCCACTTTCGTCGTTTTCGCCGTTTTCGCGTTTTCGCGGTTTTCGCCGTTTGCACGTTTTTGTCGTGTTCGCCGTTTTCGTGGTTTTCGCGCAGTCGTCGTTTTCGTGGTCTTCGCCACTTTCGAAGGTTTTCAACTCAAAAGAGGCCCAACAACAGGATGTCGCAGGAGGCGCCTATATAGTGTCCAACCTTGGATGTCTCTTATATATATATATATATGTAGCTACCCCCCCCAAAGATCTACCTTGTTTGCCTGTTGCATGCCTGTTTGAGTGATATTTTCAGATATCAAATGAACCTTTTGGACAATTTCACTAATTTCAGAGAACAAACTAAGCACAATTTTGACCATGGTCTTTGACTGGGTGTTAGTTAAATCATTGATGGGCTCTAACTGTTTTGTACCACGGGCGCCTATGATGATTTTATTGTCCTTGTGCTTTTCAGTAAAGTTTAAAAACTAAAAGATTGGTCATATAGATTTCATCAAAGAAAATGACATGACAATTGCTATGATCAAACTCTGGTAGTTCATCCTGCTTATGAACTGGAATTCTTAAAAATGTTATGGGTTGTTGCGTCACCTTATATTTTTTGACTTAACCAGTTATAAGGCTCTACAAACAAAATTTGTTTATGCACCTTTTAAAGCTACTGACCTGTGTAACTCGATCCAGAAAATTTTGATCTGATCATGCAGGGGTTTTGTTTTTCAACTTGCTTACATATTCCGGGGTTGTCCCATTCATCCACCACCTCTGTTGGTTCATTTTCTAGTTTTGGAATTTCAATTAAGTCATTATATCAAAATATGTACTTATTGGTTGGAAATTGGTTGATTTGCTTGTCAGTCTCCACTTGCCTATGCCTTCTTCAAAGTTCAATATTCCAGTCTGACATGATTTTATAAAATGATTTGGTTCACCCATCACTCTAGTCAAACCGTCTGCATGGATCCTGAAGGCATCACTCTCCACTGAATAGACCTTAATATCATTTTCTGAAAAATGATTACGCTGCATTCATTGAAAAGTTACGATATTGAAGAAGCAGCTCTTTTATATCTCTAGGCCCATTGAAAAATTCATTTCGGTTGGTTGTGTTTAAGATGCAATAGGTGCTGTGTGTTTGTTTCTTCTTCTTTTTTTCTATTTCTTGTTGTATGGCACAAACCCTTCCTCCAAACTCCCTCTGGTAATGGCAAGCCTCCCTCAAAGTGTGAAACTGTAACTTCTGTGCGGCGTTGTGATGTTTCCTATTTTCTTTTTGTCATCTTTAGTAAGATCGGTTTCCCATAGTTCATTAATGTCGTGGATCCCTTCCAACCGATAGGTCAAAAACTGAGCTCTAAAGATCTTTCCACCGAAATCAACAGCGGGCGAACCGGGATCGCACCATTTTCTTCACGCAACCTACGAACGAGCTCAAGGGGCCCCTTTGAGATGAAAAGGGCCACAAGATGAACGTGAACTGATCTTCAACTGTACTCGTCACACCAATAGGATTCCTTCTCAGTTCAACGTTCGACATCATCACCAAAAGTTCTATTGAGTGGATCTTCTAACCACTCTTCTGGGATATCAGCGCCGATTTCCTGTTGGCGTTTTTGCCTCCGCAACTTCTGTTGCTTTCTTGCAGAAATAAAGGAGTCGTTAAACTTCAACACCCATGACTTCCTTTGAAGATAGAGCATGAATGTTTTCCATGCTTCAACCGAATTCTTCGTTAAAGAATCTGCTAAATTCATATCTCCTGGCACCCAGGCTGGATGCTGATTCGTGTCCTCTTCTAAACCCTGACTAATGCCAAGGATATCAACTGAGGACCTTGCGTTCTCCATTGAAAGTCCTGGTGTTTCAGTGTTCGTCAAAGCGTCGTAACAACCCCGACTGTCCATGATCAAGAAACTCAAGAATGTCGCAGCGAGAGATTCCGAATTGTTTCTTCGGAGTTTCAAACCATACAGCAGTGCAAAAATCAAACGAGCGCGAAAACCCTTGTCTTCAGCTTCGAAAATTGCTTGAGATTCTGCACTGTTGCTTCCAGCTACAACTCGCTTGAGCTTCCAAGATCTCCAGTCTACGACTGAAACAGGTGACTCAATTCCTTTGTGGATCTCTGGTGTGCTAATGCCAACAACTAGGCCTCCAGTAGAATAGTTGTTTGTTCTGTTCTTGTGACTCGCGTCACCCCATTGCAGAAAAACCAAGTCGCGAAAAGTCAAACGATCTTTCATTTTCCTTCCAAAATTGAAAGCATGAAAGGTAAGATCGTCTTTTGCAGTCTTCTTCATGTCTTTAACTATATGGTTTGCTTCCTGCAGGAGCTTCAGAGTCGGCCGTGTGATCTCCGACGATGCCAGATTTATCCGAGCGCAAAACTGTGGAGCACTTTGCAAGGCTCTCCATTGAGCTTTCATCAAAAGTGCACGTGTCTGGGAAATTTCTGTTGGCGAAAGAGCATCTGCACCCGATCTGGATTTTTCATTACTGATTGCTACTGGAAACAAAGAGTTGCAAAATTCTTCCTGGGAAAGAGTGATCGAATAAGTCAGTGACTGACTCAGCTTGCAACCCGAAAACTGGAATTCACCCTTCTGCCATGGGCTCCATTTATATGCTTTCTTCAAATCTTCCCTAAACTTTTGCCAAACAGGGTCTGCCATGTTCCCTCCAAATACAAAATCGTCTACTTGGCTTCCTATCCTACCGCAAATCTCTCCTGACTCGTTTGGGACAATCCACAAACAACGATCGATAGGATTCTGAATGGCACCAAGGCTCTTCAATTTCAAAGAGACATCTCTCCAGAAAATCCTGGGAGCATTGGTCAAACCATAGATGGCACCTAAAATGCGCATGAGACCGCCTGGTTTCACTCCCATTGCCACTGCAATCTCAGGGACTGCCTTCGTCCACAGGCGTCGACTTTCTTCCTGATTTTCAGCTTGAAGGAATGCCGATTTGGCATCAGCGCTTTCGAGTTCATGCTCATCGAACGCTATGGCTTGCAGCAGCAGGTGTTTGCCCAGTCTTGAGATGGTCGGGCTGGAAGTCTTCAACACTGGTCTGCCCGTCATATGGTTTCTTGCCACAAGGTCTGGGTGGCGGAAACCTATGAGAACCACGCGAGCTTTTGCTTTGTGTTCTCCAGATTGTGTTGCAACATGTGGTCCAGGTCCAACGGGCTTTTCTGGTGGAATTTGTGTCTTCCAAGTCAACACCCATCGCATTGGAATATGCCGTTCAGGATGGCTCATGGCATCTTTGTATTCCTCTTCACTCTCAATGCGTCTCAAAGCCATCGATTGGATGACTTCAGAAACTTCTCTCGCTTGGGCTTCATCAAACAACGGTTTGTGTTCTTCAGACAGTTGTTCATAGCGCACTTCATTGTGGTTGGCCGCTTCTAGCACTTTCTTCACATACCAGAGGTTGTTGGCTACAAACGCATCGTTGTCTGAGATTTCAAATTCAATGAACCAAGCTTTTGAAGCATCTGTCCCACGCTTGGTTTCCTCTCGAAGATGGAAAAGAATCTGCTTCTCTTGGATTTCTTCTTGTCTGATTTGGTCCAAGAGGTCTTCTTCATTCTGTGTGGCATTCTCCAGCTTCTCAATATGATTGAGAATCTCTTGTTTCACTTCGGCATCCATCTCCTTGAACGCAGCTGCAAAAACTTCAGCTTGTTCTACTCCTAAAGACTTGGAGAAAACAGTGTCCGCTGTTTCCTGCATAGGAAGTGCAACTGGTCCATGGGGAATTTGTCCATGTAGTGGATCAGGCAACTCCTCATTTGGAAGTCTCATGATCGGAGGGAGTCCTTCTCTTCTTCTGTTCTCATTGACCGAAATGAGTTGGTTCCACTTTCTCTTCATCTCTTCCACAGTTGTGCGTCTCCGCTGTTCTAGAGGTTGAGGATCATCTGCGCGTTCCCTCTTGAAGCCTTGTCTCAAGTTTTCTTCCCATTCATCACCAGCATCCATATCTTGCACTGCTTCTTCTTGGTGTACTGTTCCTTGAGGAGAAGGAACGTTCGATGCCTCATTGGTGATATCTACATAAGACTGCAGCTTCTTCATGAGGTCTTCTTTTGGCAGAGATGATGAACGTCCCTGCTTCATCAGATCCACAAGAATCTCTGTTTGAGTAGCAAAACGAATCTGCTCAGGCGCACATCTGTAGACTGTTGACCCCATGAGAACCCAAATTACTCCAGGTCTTCTGTCAGATTGAATTGGAGGCTCAATCAAAATGACTCTTCCAGGGCCAATGAAACGAGGTTCAGGACTATAGTTCTCATCTCGCTTTCTTGCTTTCAGAGTCGCACACCTCCAAACGCAGACATGGTCGCCTATGGAGAATTTCAAGGATTCACGTGAAGCAGCATTCAACAACCTTGTCGTCATGGAACGGGCTCGCTCCTCTTCACTGAAACGTTGAGCCAAATCTCTTTTCGCTTGCAGCTGAACAAAAGTGTGAGAACCAAACTGCTTGTCCTTGTTCACAAAAAGAGGGTCTGAAGGGTTTTCCCATGCGTCTGGATCCACCCCGTAGGCCCATTGCACAGGAGAAAAACCTTTCTGTCTGTCCATGTAATTGTGAGCAAAAGCAGCTAGCGCTCCGACAGCTTGTGGAGAGAGGTCTGGATCCTCATTTCTCAGACGTCTCATAGTCCGCTTTGAGGCACCAATGAGAGATTCAGCTACTCCATTTTGCCAGTGAGCTTCTGGTGCAGTCACCACTGCACCTATCCCTGCACTCTGCAAGAACTGAGGAAAAACGCCCTGAGCAAAGGAAGTTTGGCTGTCCATCATTACCCATTTTGGCCTTGGCCTATGCAGAAGCCAGGTGTCACAGAAAGTCTCAATGACCTTAGGCCCAGAGTCAGTTCCAGTTGTGCTCATGCTTCCGATCCATGTGCAAGCGATTGCCATGAAATGCATGGCAGTGCACATCATGATAACATACCTAGCCTTTTGTTGTTGTTGAGGAAATGTCAGTTCAAAAGCGTCCATGGCAACTACTTCCCAAGGCTTTGGTTTCTCGCTTATCGAAACTGGAAGGATCTTTTGGGCCCCTCTTTGAGTATCTCTGCACGCTTGACATTCTAGTTTTCTGGCTTCTTCTACTATCCAAGGTGACATCTTACGTGCTAAACACAGCTTTGCTAAGCTAGCGTTTGTTGGGTGTCCTGCGGCTCGATGCAATCTATGCAGCATGGACAGAACTCTTTCTCGTTCTTCTGAAGTGGGTTGTTCTGCAACTATTTCGCTTTCTTTTCCAGATTCATTCTGCTTGGGCCCATCTGTGCGTCGGAATGTCGAACTGGATGAGCCACCATAGGAAAAAGGAAAAAGATCAGCACTGCACAGCTTGTCCGCTTCTTGAAGCAAGTTCAGCAATTCTGCATCTGAAACTTTGGCGTTGTACAAACTCTTGGTTACATCAGCATGCGTCACGTTGAACCATTGCTTTTTCCAAGTTTGAACAATTCTGCGAACCATTGCCACTGGATAGAAAGCGGTTGAATGAACAGCTTCTGAACCAATCCCTATGATAGGTTTGTGTTGATGAGACCCATCGCACTTCAATGAAACAGAACAGAAAAAGTCGAAATCTGTCGTCAAAATCAACCATGGTTTGTTGAGGAACTCATCTCCATGCTTATGACCATACATACAACCATGCACTTCTGCCCAAAATAACTTCTGTGAAAAATTGCTTTCCAACCATTCTCGCAATGTTTCCCACTCTTTGAGTCTCCATCCAAAATATGCTGATTTCGGCCACTCCATGTAAATGTGTGTGCTTCCTGGTCTACGTGCATATGCGGCTTTGAAGATGTCGATGAGATTCCGAATCTCGCGGATCGTTCTCAATCTTTTCTGGTACAGTTCTCTTCGTTGAAGGTCAGTACGCTGGTTGATATTTTGGATGCTAGAAACTGCTGTGCAACGAGGCGAGGCCCAAACTCTGGTGGGTTTTTCAACTGGGATTCTTGCAATCGCTTCTGCCACTTTCTGCTTGCTGCCAAGATCAAAACCATTTTCATAGTTGAGTCTGGTTGCTTGAAATTTTTGCCTCCTCATCTCGTTGCTCAGTGCGGAATGTGGGCTGCAACAAATTTCCCACAAATGTTCACTCTCACATCCTCTCAGGTCTCGTAGTGCTTGAGCAGAGTCAAAAGTTGCCCAGTTTTTCATCACACTTTCACCGAGCATAATCTTTTGGCTCCTTTCCATGTCTCTGAAGGACATTTCTGTCATTCTTCCGTCTTCTTGCTCTCCAGTTCCTCGAACGAACCATCTGACACGATCTCCGGCGGTTCGTGGGTCGTGGCCTTGTTCTTCACACCCTTGGGGTTCTTGGTCGAGCTGGCGCTCTTGGCCTTGTTCACCACGTACTCTGCTGCCACCATTTTGATCATGCTCTTGACGGTATGACTGTCCAAAGTTTCTGGATTCAACTCCATCTGTCGAAGGCGTTCCAAAGCCAGGCTGACATTTGGAGGGTGAGGTTGCTGGCACGCTGTCGATGGAGCTCCTTCTGCTGGTGTGTAAGAGGTGCGGAGTCCGCACTTTTGACACTCCTGCCACTTGCCCCACTTGTTGTTGAAGGTTCCCACAGTATGCTGACCCATACATGGCCACTGGCTTTCCTTGCTTCGAGGGTCTGCTGTCCATGGATTCTCGGTCTTGCGGGATTCGTCGAACACGGTCATCTTCTTTTTGGCTTTCGTCTTCGAAGCAGACTTTGCGGCTGGCTTGGAGAGTGGCGCTGTCTGGTCGTTCTCCCCGCTGGCCGCGGCTGCCGAACGCTCGTTGAGAGCCTCTTCGAGCACTTCCTTCATCATCTTCTTCAATTCGGCTTTTGGGTCGGTCGCCATGTTCTGACTTGGCTTGAGGTGATACCAGCGGGGCTGCTGGAATTTCGAAATCACTCTGAAACCCTGATTGAGTCAAAAAGCTCCACTCACTCTGCGTCACACCCAAATGCTGCAAAGAAAACTGTTCCGGTTGCGATTGGTGATGATGTTCAACTGTAAATGACTCGAAATTGAAAGATTGCACATCTTCGAAAAATTCTGACTCATTCGGACAACATGTGGCGACATGACACTCTGGCGATTCACAGACAAACTGATCATCCGTGGAAGCATCATGAGAAAAAGGGACATCGACTGCGAAATCGAGCACTGCATGACCCTTTGAAGTCGCTTGCAAAACACATGGCTTTCCAGAGATAATCGCGTTTCTAGTTTTGCAATTGAGGATAACATTCATCTGATCCAATTCTCTCATGCCAACTAAAACTGGAACGTTCTCCGAAGGCAAAGAATACAACTCAAATGAAATGCCACCTGTGGTCAGTTTCACCTTAAACAATGCTTGCCCCCACTTACCACTGCCGTACCGAAACCATGGTCTATCTTCTGCGATCGTCACTTTGAGGTCTGGTCGAGTCTTTGCGAGCTCTGTTACAAGCTCTTGCACGGCTCGCTTTCCTCCAGCGCTCACTGTGGCGCCGGTGTCTATGACGCCTTTGGTTCCTCCTGGTTCAGTGATCCTCGTCGCTGGAGGTGAAGCTCCGGAAGGATGGGACTTTGGGCTCACGGTGAACATGTCTTCCATCTCTGACTCCAAAGCTAGCATGCCGGACTCATATTGCATTTCGTGAAACCAAGCCTTATTTGGCTTCCCTTTACCTTTTCCTTTGGAAAACTGAAATCCCTTGTTTCCTCCCTTGGGGAAACCTGGTGAGTTCCACATCATTTGAGAACTCTGAGGAGAATTGTAAAAACCGGGACCTTGAAAATTTCCCTTGGACTTTGAACCACCCTTGCCTTTAGAGACAAAAGTGCTCGTAGGTTTTGGCTTCCCGCCTGGATGCCCTTGCCATCCACGATCACGTCGTGCTTCCGAAACGGCCTTTCGTGCCTGGACCAAGCTTCGCTGAGTGTCTGCCAGCATTGCCTGCAAACCTCGTTCTTCTTCCTGTAGTTGACTCATCAAGGCTGAGTGTTCTGGGTCTTCAGTCTCCCCAGCTTCAGCATCGACAGTATCTTCGGCTTGCCATTGTTCACTCTGATCTCCAAACATGTTTTCTTCCCAGCCTTGTTCCGGCCAAGGCTGATCCGACCAAGCTTGGTACTGCTCTTGGTACTCATCGTTGTCATGCTCTTCTCCTTGAAGATTCTCATCTCCAATCCAATGAGCAGCAAAACTTCTTGACGGTCGTCCATGTCTAGATGTGAGCAAGGGTTCACGGCCTCTGTCTTCGTGCATGCTAAGGAGAGCGCTTCTCACTTCTTGGTAACCCAGCTTGTTTTGAGTAGAAGCCTTGATCAAGGACTTGTCATAGTCTGTTGACGCTGTTGCTTCCAAAATCATCCATCCTCTGATAATGTCGAGGGCTGCGAGGGGGATGAGACCTTTCCTCATCAACATCTCGATAAGGTCTCTCTTTCTCTTTTGAACAGGAGCTGCGGCTGAAGAACTTTTCTGCGAATTTGCTCTTGAAAGAGGAGGAGAGGCAAACGGGTTTCGAGTTTCCGTTGAGGCCGGCTCTTCTTCATCGTCATCAGGAGTTTGCGGAGGCGCAAAGGCTTCCTCTTCCTCTTCATCATAGAAAAAGGACTCATTGGGCTTCATACCACAAAACACTCGAAGCTCCTTCTCGGTGACCTCGTACTTGGAAAAGTCGACTTGCTTTTCCCTGAGGAAGCGTTGAAGACTCCTCCACATCATGTCATAAGAATATTCCTCTCTCACCAGGAACTGCGGAATCGTTTCATTGGTCCTTCGATTCAGCTTTCGATAATAAGCAGACAGCTTGGCACCTGCGTCTGGAATTGGCTGCTTGTTCATTGGTGAATTCTCCAGAAAAGTGATCAAACGTTGGATCCCTGTCTCGTCTTGAAAATCTTCTGGATCTAGCTTGTACATGAGGGTTCTCAACGCAGTATATTCACTCTCCAACATTCTTCTCACCAGTCGCGCAGCGGCATACGGTCTATCAGCAGGTTTAGTAGCTATCAAGTACCATCGAATCTCCTGGATGTAGTGTTGGAAGTCTTCAGGCTTTCCGTTCCAAAGAGGTACTCTGTTCGAAGCTTTCGAGTCGTCGTCTATGCTCCCTTTTCCCGATCCACTCGAACCTTTTCGAGACATCAGCAGGTAAAAGAAAGCTTCGCTGGCCCTGAACTAACCGCTCCGAAATACCAATGTCGTGGATCCCTTCCAACCGATAGGTCAAAAACTGAGCTCTAAAGATCTTTCCACCGAAATCAACAGCGGGCGAACCGGGATCGCACCATTTTCTTCACGCAACCTACGAACGAGCTCAAGGGGCCCCTTTGAGATGAAAAGGGCCACAAGATGAACGTGAACTGATCTTCAACTGTACTCGTCACAATTAACAATCTGGTCATAATTGACCTAATGAATGAATGAATGAACGAATGAATGAATGAATGAAGGAGTTTTGTAACAAAATATTTTTCGTTGTTTGCTTCCAATAGTTTTCTTAAACACTTACCATATATTAAGTTATACTTCTTATTGAAAAACATGTGATGCCTTCACTTCCACCGTATACAATGTAAAACTATTTTTTTGCTAATGTCAACGTCATCCCTGTAATGTTCCAACTATCAAACTCATAACCGGTATGAATTTAGTCTGTGTAAATGCCCATGTCAAGGCTTTAGTCCTGTCAATCTCTATCAGTTTTGTTGTATCAGTGTTTTACTCAAAAATGCACTGATGGGACTATAGTCCTACAATGTTTTTATCAAAATAACCTGATGGGACTATACTCGTGTCATACTTTGATATATTTGTGTCATGTCTTATTGCATGATGACCCTTGAGATGCAGACTGCATGTTGGTTTCAGGAAAGTACGCGTACAAACGCTTTGTACGCGTACATTGCTCAAAACAACAAAACAAGATTGAGCGCAACTCTTGTCAGGAATCTTGGCTTGATGCAGCCAATGCACATTACACAAGTTGGATGACCTGGGTCTCAAAAAAGGACACACCCCAAGCCAAGGTTCATTTGTAAGCGTACTGTACGCACAATGGTCCAACCAAGAAACCAAGAACCAAGATTGCGCACAGCTCTTGTCAGGGATCTTGGTTTGACAGTCAATGGGCCTCAAAGGACACACCCCAAACCAGATTCATTTTCATAGGTCTGTGCAATCTTGGTTCTTGGTTTCTTGGTTTGACCATTGTATGCGTACAGTACGCGTACTCCCCTGCAACCAATGATGTGCAGTGAGCATCGCAACAGTTAGCGTACAGTAAACATTGACCATTGTACGCGTACAGTACGCGTACTTCCCTGCAACCAATGATGTGCAGTGAGCATCCCAACAGTTAGCATACAATAAGACATGTGTATATATATATTTACATGGTACTCCCCTTTCAATAAACTGATGGATGAGCATCCACAACCGTGAAACAAATAAAAATGGTAGATCTTTGGGGGGGTATCATTTATATATATATATATACACCATATAAGTCCAAGCACTAGTTTTATAATAGTCGTTGTGAC
The DNA here is from genome assembly GCA_963970005.1 of Durusdinium trenchii. NCBI lineage: Eukaryota > Dinophyceae > Suessiales > Symbiodiniaceae > Durusdinium > Durusdinium trenchii. The sequence continues at coordinate 17,838 of CAXAMN010024694.1, read as the reverse complement.
AACCACCATTCCCGAATCATCAACATCAAGACAACAACCTCCAATCCCAGATCAATCTCGGGCGTGCTTTTCTGACTCCACTCCAACAGGCTCTTACTTCGTTTTCGCGTTTTCGCCGTTTTCGCGTTTTCGCGTTTTTTTGCCGTTTTCGCGTTTTCGCGGTTTTCGCGTTTTCGCGTGGCCTGCCCCTGCATCACCGGGGGCCGAGACACACGTTTCGTATGCACAGCAAGTCAGTGAGGGTGCTCAGGGTCTTATTGTCAGGCCGTTGGCAATAAGACCCCGAGCACCCGCATTTTAGTGGTGACTGTTGTCCCAGAAGAATCAATAGTAATAGCCAGGGTTCTAGGCCAGATTCAGCTACCCACCCTCATGCAGATTAACCAAGAATTAATCTGGACCCCGAAAATTACTGGGCTGGGCCCTAGAGGACAATCGGTCAAGAACAGGCGTCCTTTTTCAGAGTCCATTTGCTTTTGCAGAGAAGTACTAGGTGTTTCGTGGTGACAAGTCCGGTGCCCGGGAAGAAAAACATCAACCTTCAAAAGGTCCCCAGACACTCCAAGTATGGAATATGGAATATGCCTGGACCCTCCAAGGTACCTTAGAAAATTGGACATGACCCCATAAAAACAGGTACTTGTACCCATGCTCCGAGGTACGTACTGAGACTCCAGGTATCGGTATACATTCATCCCCCTGACTCCCCCCACACCTGATTGGTCCATTTGCCCCAATCGTCGCCGCCATGTCGGTCGACCGAAGGAGCCGAACCGCAGGTCCGAACTCGGAGCCTTCCTTCCGCGCGTGTCCTCGGTGTTTTTCGGGGTGTGAACCATGGAGGATCGGAGCCTCTCTCAGGATCCGGGTTCTACTTCTGCATTTGCTTCACAGCGGCATCGTGGTTGACGGCTCCCTTCCTCTTCAACCCCAGGCGCCGGGCATTACCCGCGGGGCTCCGTGTGCCTCTAAAAACAAGGGGAAGGCGTGTCATTGACAGTTGAGGTGAATGGTTTTTCATGCATGTCATTTTCCCAGGTTCCATTTGCAGCAAGTTGACTTGTGCTAAGATGGCTAGCACTTTGCTTGTAAGATGTCAATCCAAGGAATCCAAGGGTCGTGCGTGGCCAAGTCTTCTTTGAGTCTTCTTGTCCGCCCGCCAAGTCCACGCAGGCAATTCGAATCCAAGATGCAGTTCCTCAAAGACTTTCGCGAATGGATTGCTTGGCTGTCCACCATGGGCGAGACGGATGAGGCGCGCTGCGAGAGGAGGATCCTCCTCGCGGGGATTCGGAATTTGGGGGAGTTTGGGCGTCCAAGCGAGAGAGAGAGAGAGAGGGAGAGATCCTGGAGCCGACTTCGTTTGTTCCCGTGAACATGGGACATGGCTCATGACATCTCATGACCCTTCTGGACCCTTCTAAAAACAGTTGTACCATGTTGTACCCATTTTCCGAGGTACTCACTGAGACTCGAAGACCTTATTGCTGACCTGTCTCATTCTTCGATCTAGTTGCCTTCGATTGCATTCCTGAGGTATCCTGGTTTGCTTGGCAGGTGCGTTTGCAAGAAGCATCTTGGCGATACACGAACTAGGGAGACTAGGTGTCACATGGTGTCCAGGACGGAGCCCGATTCCAATTCCCATTAATCTATATATAGGCAGCGCCTATAGATTTAATGACCCTTTCCATCAGGTCATCAGGTGGTGGATTTTATTTCACAGTGGAAGTGACCGGCAATGACGGCACAGCTTTTTGACCACATCCGCCGGTTCGATGGCGGTGCCGTGGGGATGGTGCTACAAAACCATCTTCTACCCACCTCTTCTGTTTGGGCGGAGAGGTGCGACGGGACCTTCATTGCGGCGCTAGAAGCGCCAGGAATTTGATTTGTTTCTTACATGTCGTTGGTACCAGGGAGGCTTTCGCAACCTCATAGAGTCTGACCAGGTAGGAGTAGCAGAGCAGCAGTTGGGTTCCTTCTTTCAGATCTTTCATGGTGAATGGGGGACCATGAAGCTGGGAAGCAATCCATCGTGCCCTTGTTGAGGTTCTTTTCAGCCAACTCACCCCCCCGAGCGAGCGGCTTCAGCACCCACGCCATCGGACGAGGCGTTTGCTTTCTTTGGACCCGCGAGGAACGGGGTCCCGTGTCGCGACGGACCCGTCAGGTGCGAAAGCACAAGTCGCTCTTGCAATTCCTGCTGGGGAACTGTCGATTCGTAGCCATGCTTTGCACCTTGGGCATCGTGGTCTCTGCCCTTCGGCGAAGGGAAGACGGGGAGACGGGAGACAAGGCAATCGCCGCGCAAGTTATCTCGCGGTCACAGGCGTTGAAGAAGCCTGAAGAAGATTTCTGAAGGAATCTGATGGCAAAATAGCAATCCAACACCCATGAATAATTACCCACATGACATGGGGCTGGCTCAGAACTGAGGAGACCATACAGTTGTTGGTCTAAGAGTCTAACCTTCCTTTGTTGGGTTGAAATTCCTGCAATGTTCAGAAAGTTCACCTTATGAGTGTTTGATCCGGTTTTGGTTCCACATCTACACTCCCTGGAACTCTCATCCTGGAACTCTCATGCTTGCGTGGAGCTCTTCCGAGTTCGCGCTATCGCGCTATCCACTGATCCACCACCATGAGCCCAGGAAGAGAGAAACTATAGGAAAAGAATCTGATGTATTTTACAGCAATGATATATAAATATAATTTAGACACCCATTGGATGGTTCAGGCATATAGTAGACCACGCAGGTTCGACCACTTCACCATTTCGTTGGTGTCTCCGTGGGTCACGAGTCGTGGAGCTGACGCCCGAAGAGCCCGTGCACTGGGAGCTCACAGCCCCACAGACCGCAGGAACTGGCGGTTCGGTTGGAGTCTGACCATGTTCCGAAGACAACAGATGGCGAATTCCACTTCCATTGATGATTTCAACAAATCTATGATCTATATATTTAGAGGCTGAAGCTCACCGGAAGTGTTGATTCGTTGATTGAATCCATGATTGAGTCCAAGGTCCATCCACTGAGAAAGCTGAACATTCTCACAGCGTGTCGCTTGGCAGAACAAGATGTCCGAGTCTTTTGCAATGCCATTCTTGCATGGCCAGTCCAGTACTTTAGCATACTAACAACACGAGCAAACATGCAGTCCTGGATCTGCGACACTGCTGGATACCTGGAGAATGCTAGCAGTTTCACTGTGGAATTGCTGCAATACTGTCAGGAAAGGGGGATTTGTTCCGCATGAATACCTTGACGCCTTTGAGAATGCTTCACCGTATATATGTAAGCCCTGTTCCGCCCGAGTCATCTCTCAAGAGACGCGAGAGTGAATTTGGATCCCCAAGACCTTGGCAAACATTGGCAAACAACATAGACAACTGACAACATTATAGATCGAAGCCAGGTTCCCACATTCTGCAGCATCAGACTCTCTGGCATCATCAGTGCTCCACACCCTTTTCATCATCATGGCAGTTGGATGACCCGCACTTCTAAGGCTTGCTGTACTTGCCTTCGCTGAGTCATTTGACGCTCGTTCGCACCCAACTGGGGCCATCGCGGAAGCGCTCCTTCGCCGGGGGGGAGCTGCGAAGAGATGAGGTGCGTGTAAGCCCTGTGTAACCCGATCAAAATTAGCGGTCCTTCAAGTGGGAGACACATTTGGACCTGGACGATAGAACGCCCCGGAGCAGAAAGCTGCTATCAAACGTCCAAGAACTGGTAGGTGCTCTCCTCCATCTACACGACAAACCACGAACGCTGTGTGGGTAGGGGAAAGACAAGCGGTTGCTTGTTTGGTTGTCCCTTTTCCTTGGAGGTCTCTTTCACCCTATGGATCCACACAAACCTGAGGAGGTGAGCAGGGAGACTATTTAGGCGCCAGGAGGGCTCAGTCGTACCGAACCTGAGAAGGTGGCAGTGGATCCTCAGGGTCTGTCAATCAATATCCAAATCGCACCCCATGAGCTTGTCAGTCAGGGTGGTTTGCCTCTTGCTCTCGGTGGGCTTCTGTGGCACTGCTGCAAATCGAGTCTCCTATGGTTTGATGGCCTTGCTGGCAGCGCTGCTGGCGGCTTTAGAGCTCGTGCCGTGGTCAACGAGTTTTAGATTGACCATTGGTGTCACACACTGACTGCCAGTACACTGCTAGTGTTGCCCTTTTATCCATGAATCTCGTTGGTGAGAATATGGCCAGTGCTTTTCAGTGCTAGAACTGCATGGCGAAGGCGTGGATGAAGACGAGTCTTTGAGTCACAGCTAGAGGTTCGGGACTTCCAGCTAGCCTAGGAAATGCTGTAGGACTTCTAAAGAGAAACACGGCGACTGCACAATGCACAATTTGCTGAAGGGTATTTTGCGGAAAGGTCGCGAATGTACAGGAGGTTAGGTCTGCTTAGGAACGGCAGCGACAGGCAGACTTAGGTTGAGTCTGGGGCATGGTATAGAATATGGCTGTTTGCAGGGGCTGGTTCTTGAGTTCTTTTTCACGTCATGAGCAGTCGTTGTGGTCACCAACTTGCTCATTGCTGTTGGCATCATCAACCGCTCTGTTGGCATCATTGTTTGTTTCTGGCAGCTGCCTACATTGGTTACATGGACTACTACAGGAAGACATCTTGCACCACCTGAACCCAGGAACCCCCTATTTTTGAGGGTCAGAAGTACATGCATGGTTGATCCAACATGTTCTTCTAGCAGGAATGCCTGGTATGTGTTCTTCTTTGGCGTTTCCATTTCTGCAATTGTGTTTCCGAGGCGATTTGCGCACGGCTTCTCTCACCCTGCATCGTCTTTCATAAGTGCCTTAGTATGGTCAGTCTGAAGAGCTTTATTCATCCCAGAATTGGTTTAAGGGAACATTGCTTGAACCCCATCGTTTTGGGTGTGAAAACTGGTAATTCATGCTGTCAAGTGGATTTGATCCATCCAGCCCTCAGCCAGGATGATCAATCAGCCAGTTAGGGGAGTCAAGATGGAGTCAATGTACAAAACAGTCTAGATTATGAGGCCCGAGCCACAAACTGAGACTCCAGCTCTTTCTTTGGAGTCCACAAACCTCGTTTTTCTTGTGAGAAACATCTGCGAAACTGCGCTTCGAATGGGTTCCTTCGAATGGGTTCCTTCGGTTGGCCTTTGGGTCGACCCGAATGATCTCGGTTCCACGGAACCAGGGTGTCCAATTGAGATCCCGAAGTAGTGGAAGGTACAGTAGTCCATTTGTGTCCCAGTGGATGGTCCTGGTACTACCCATGTATCCTTCGTATCCTGTCCCAGAGACACCGTCCTGTCGGATTCAAGGCCTGGAATTACGTTAGAGAAAGGCCTCCAACCCAACCATCGTCATCATCCACTGGGCTCTGGGAATAGGAGGTACCCAAGTAGATCAGTAGATCCAGGAATCCGGAATTCGTTTCTGCACCTCTTTGGACACTGAAACGGAGCTTCGTCGCCACTGAGCAAGGTTTCATTGTGTGGGAGCTAGAATCCATCATATTCCTTCTCAGAAATCACTGAGTTGAGCTAGCCCCATATATGAATTATTATGAATCCACCTAGCTTGAATGATACTGATATAGTTATACTGATTCTCGAGAAAGGATGTCAGACAAGTTGTCCTCGCCAACCCAGCACCTGAGACGGTCTTCAAACCTGCGAACTCGTCCCCCTAGCCAATGCACGAACTGGCAAAGTGGCAAACTGGCCAAGGCCTAGAGGAAGTAGGATGAGACCTATGACAAGGATTTGATAGGAAAGGGATGGAAAGGGTCCATAAGTAAAGCTGTTGCCAGCCGGAGGGAGCGAGCCTCAAGGAGTCGGGGGTATCGATATTCCCCATTCAACAGGGAGCCAAGCTACTGGGAGTTCCGCAACCCCTTGCTAGTAGGGAGACTCATCGGAGTCAAGGTACATTTGCCTTCGTTGGATGTTGGAAGCTGCAGATGGCTTGGCGGCCATACAGCCCCTGAAGGTGGGACGATAGGGAGAAGGTGGTGCATGTATTATGACATGGAAGCCAGTTGAATTGGTCAGCTTCCAACGGATGTCTACATTGTTGTAGCAGCTTTCATCTTTATGTCTTTATGTCTTTATATATATATATACAATGGTCATTTGGCGAGCAACACGCCTAAATGTTCCACCTTCTTTGGTTGAGGTGCATCTTTGATTACCTTTAAAGAAGATGTGGCTCTCGGCTCATTGCCCCTCTTGATGGGAGTGGAGAAGCTTTTGGACCCCAAATGAATCCTGGTTGAGATTTCCTGCTGATCGGAGCACTAGTCTTCCAGAAGAGTCACCTACTTGACTGGACAGATGGGCTTTCTCTCCAAGAATAGAAACCACCCACCTATGTTGCTATGGCACTATGGCCTTTCATCATCTAGATGTCGAATTGATTGGGGTCTACGAAGGGTCCACTCATTTAGAGACACCCAGCACAACATAGCGGAATCAGTTATACCGTTATACCTCTATGTTTTCGGGTCACGAAACGCCCGGCAAGGCATGATAACGCCAAGGCCGGGAGACGGCCGGATCCAACATGTAAAAAGAGACGGGAATGGTTGCCCTATTTTCACAAGTACGTCACCAACCAACCAATACCTTTTATGCTGCTGTGCCTCGCTCCTGGCAGATGGTGCTGACTCCTCTACATGACTGCTGCCGACTTTGGTCCTTTTCATGGCGCTACCTGCGAGATCTGGCCGCTTGCTCGATGTTCCATTCTTGCACGTGCTTTTGCTTTGTATGGGTTATTGTGGTATAGTTTCTGCTCTATGGTTGGTTTGTTCCTGAGGATCCAATTCCCCCGTGGTCTTTGTCTCTACCCTTCTGCTTCCGAGCGAATGAACAGCAAGTGTGTTTGCATGGGTGGAGTGGCCAAGAACCCAAGTGTTGCTTGAATGCTTGTATTGCAGGCTGATCCCTGCTTTGCATGTTCACTAAGGTCCCGGTTGCGCACAATGTTTTCATTTTTCAACATTTATGCTTAATATTCATCATTTCTGCAGAACTTGCAGTGAACTTCGGATTTGCAGTGAACTTGAAGCATTTTGCCTGACCCTTTTTTCAAGTTGTCAGCTTGATCCGAACCTGCAGCAGACTTGCCTTGCTGTCTAGCTTTTTCTTGCTAGCGGCACACGTATTGAGGTGCTTGGTGTTTGTCTCGCACTGCTGATATTTGTGATGACCTGCATCCCTTGCCTGAGCAATCTGCCACTCAGCTGCGCCCCACTACGATTGCAGATCGATGCAGATGATGAGGTTTTGGCACATGGAGAACAAACAATTGAAGAGTTGACTCTGGTCCTGAAGCCACTCTGGTTTGTATGTCCAATGTGGGCAAATCTACAGGGATACACAAATTATTTGGGAATGGAAAAAACATGGTAACACGCCCCCACACAGCCGTGTGTTTGGGACATGTTTTCTTCAAAAAAACACATGTGGTTCGTCACTGTTGAAAAAGGTCATTTGAGGTCAAGGACGAGGAAACATGACTTCCACGTTTCAAGAGAGGAAGCCTTCCTTTTCCCAAAGCGGTGTGCGTATGATCAACGAAAACGCTTTTGCAAGCACAGCCACCGGAACGCCATGACCCCCCCCCCCCACCCCCATCTTCCAAGGCATTTGTGGATGTGGCATCAATGTTCCAAGCAAATCCAACCCACTGTGCAACAAAAAATCCGGTCCAAGCACAGAAAAGGAACTGTGAATAAGTACGAAGAAGACAGAGGTTGCCCTGATTCAACATAAGTTTATGCTGTCATGTTAGGTGAAAAGGTAAAGGTGCCACACAAGATCTTGTGCCCTTTGTTTGCAGTAGTGAAGTAGAGGAAGTCCTTTTGGGGGGTCACCGTCATAAACTCGCAGTGTGTACGTATCCCTGAATGGGCAAGTAAGTATGGACGTAGTTCTGTTTTGGAAAGTAATGGATGCCAGCTCCAGTGCTATAGCTGGATCGACTGACAGAAACGAGTGGCTCACATGTGGTCCAACAACTTTGTGCTGGCAAAGAACCAACGATCGATCCCAGAAGCTCCATGGGACTGGAATAGATACACACTGGGACGTCCGGTCGCCCAACATCCGGACGTCCGGATGGACGACGGTCGCTCTGTCAGTGGTCGCCTGTGGTGAAGTGACCCTTTTGGATGGCCATTTCGTGGAGTTCACCACCTGGAAGCGGGTTGACTCGGATGACTCATGGAGTCTATACATACCGCTAAACTGGAGGTAAAGGCATTAGGCTTATTCGGAATAAGTATATTCCAATTATATAATTATGTGTATATATATAGACAGTAACATACAGTGGATTGAGAGTAGATGGCACAAACCCCCAAGATGTCTTTTAATATAGGGGTCCATATAAACCACCGACCTTGGGGATTGTGCCATCTACTCTCAACCCACACAGGCGGAGAGGGAGTTCCAGACTCACGCACTGTGGTCGCCTGGACCGGACGGTGAGCACGACCGAGGCACACGCTCTTTCTCTTCCACACGCGGCGGCCCAAAGAGGAGGCGAGCTGGTTGAGCTTTCTCGCTCGCGGCCCGAAGGTGTTGGCGGATCTGGAGTGACTGGTGAAGGAGGCGTTCAGAAATAGTATGCGACTCATATGTAACTCAGGACTCATTTATGGATTTTGGGGCACCAGGATTTGGCAAGGAACAAAAACTAGAGATCACTCTGTGAGGAGCTGTTTGTGCAGGGAAATTCTTTTGTTCAACTGGTGAATTGTTGTACTTTGATCAATGAACGCATTTGCTACTTGGAATTTGCATGATTTGTTCTAGAAAACTTCTGGAAAGTTGCAAGGTTGGTGAAAGTGCAGAGCCAAGCATCCTGACTCTCCGCCTCAGAAACTCGCTCTCCTGCCACCGGAACCCTGGACTCGGACTCCATTGCCATGCTAGTCCAGCCCAAGCAGTCAGAGTGTTTTGTAATCATCACCGCAGTTCCCAAGCCTTAGTTAGGGATGGGTTTGAACATCAACATGTGTGGTTGATGTCATTATGTAGGTAGGGAACACTTGTTGCACTGGTTTGGTGTTTGCTGGATATGTTCTCTTCAGCAACGTGACCTTGGTATTTTAACGTTTTTGCCCAGGAGAAGCAATGCGGTTGATTGTGGCATTCCCCCCAGAGTGGCACCAGTAGGCTTTTAGAGTAGAGTAGACATCTCTACACAAAGCTGAGACAGCCCAAGACTGACTGATCCTTTCTGTCTATTTGTTCCACCCTGTCGTGTTTCGTGTGTGTTTTCCCCATTTGTTTTCGCAGTGAGCGTTCCTTTGCTCCAGGGCCTGGTGATTGAAGATGCCGATGCCAATGAATCATCGACAATACTCATGGAAGCTGATCCGCTCCATGGCTGAACGAAGGAATCCAGGGACTCGGCGAGTCGTGTGAGGCGTCTTGACAGATGGGTTTCCACAAAAACAGGCGCCTCCCCCGGAACATCAGATTCAACCGTACCACTTCGACCGTCATTTCTTCATCGTTTTCGGTCAAGCGATCTTTGGACCTGGTGCTGTTGGCCGTATAGAAATCGCAACCAAATCTGCAGGAGTTGGAATGTTCGGGGACCAAATCTACAGGAGTTGGAACGTTCGGGTTCGGGGACCAAATCTTGTCCATGACTCATAAATATAGCCAGATCAGACACTCCATGCATGGCATATTTGCCTTTGGGGCATGCACTTCATGTCGCAAGGTGTAAACGTTCATCCTAAAGCACTAAAACGCATAATTCTGAAGCTGGTTTTGATTGGAGGTCGGCTCTTGCATGTAATTTGGCCCGGCCCACACCAGCCAGTTGTTGGCTGTTTTTTGCCCTAGACCTGCAAAGCCTCTCAGAAGGTACTTACAACCTCACAACCTATCCCAAACACCTTCGAAGCGGAGGCAAGCCAAGAGCCCTAGGGTTGCATGTCTTCTTTGAGTCCAAGATGGAGCCAAAGATTGACTTGGCTCCCAACTTCTTGCTCGAATCGCTTCTGGAGCTAGGCAGTGTGTAGGAAGCCTTGAAATGTCTGACTACCGGCAATTTACGTCCTCAAGATTTGAGGCTACAGAGATTTTCCAAAGGCCATTGGAACAATGCTTGTTTCCGCCCCGAAAGATGAGGTTGAGTTAGGCGGCTAGGCGCTTGGCACTCCAATTGTCAATCAGGTGATGCTTTCTTGGCAGAAAAGCCTGCCCGGGATTGTAAGGGAAACAGGAGTTGCTCAACAAAGACCATGTCTTAGCAGTTGCTCAACCCGGCACACCTGGAGAAGAAGTGCCGGCCGCAACGAGCTGAAGAAGCATCAAGCAGAGGAGCTCAAGAAGATAACCAGTCAAGCAGATGAACATAAATCGTCCACTTGGACTTGTACTATCTAGTAGCCGTCCATAGTCGTCCATAGTGTTTATCCAGTGAACACCATCTTGAACGTCCAGCTGTCTGGTAAACGTTTCAACGCGTGGAGTCCCCACGTATGGTTCTTGTTTTCGTTGTCTTCAGACGCTCTTCCACCACTACAAGTTCCCACCATTTTTTTTGTCTGCTGCAACTCTTTGACGCCAAGGATCTTGAACTTCTTCCGCAGCTTGGCCAAGATGCTTTGGGGTGGTTAAGATCTTTGAACGAACAGGCCCTGGCCTCGTCGGTCTTTTGTTCTTTGTCCCATGTGTTCCATCATGAATCATGTTCCATCATGTTGCATCAGTTTTCCGAAACTTGGGAGGTTCTCTTATAGTGGATTGAGAGTAGATATGTAGCCCTTTCCCAAGTTTGATGGTTTATATATGGAATTGTGTTAAAGTCCTGCAACCACCATCGAAATTCCTGAAACCACTGTACCTCTTCCGTCCTTGGCATCCGGTGGCGACCGTTCTGCCGGACCGGGTCCCTCCGTTTCTTGATGTCAATGATGGTGGCCATGTGATCTCCACCAGTCGAAAGCTTGGTCACATTTTGTTGGACCTTGGGTCTGTTCCAGTAGACCTGTAGCAGGTATACAGAAGAACATCACTGTTGAGAAAGGCCTGCAACCGGATTTCATCAGCATCCGCTTTCGCAAACGCTGAGCGAAACTGGCGTCATTGCGCGCAGCACCAAATCTACTTGGTTTCTTGCCAGTCTTGCTCATCATCCACTGTTCTAATGGGATGGACTCAAGTTATAGACCCAAGTTAGACCATGTTAGATTCTGTTACCTGTCGGGTGGGGATTGGAATTTCGCAGTGGCCAGCCATGGTCATGTCTGGCCTTTCTGGCCATTCCCAAAAGGTTGCTGGCCAATGGTGATGTCTTTTGGTGTCACGAGAAAACCTGGTGCGGTCCGTCACGCTTGCCTGGGGGGGTTCCAGAGGGTTTGAAACTATCTCTTTCCATGTATTGGTGTCCTTTCCGGACGTCGAACCGTCTCTTCAGAAACCGTTTGATCGGCCGTTCGCCCAGGCACCTTCGCCCCGGAGTGTTCGATTCTGACGAGCCGCGCGCGGCGTCCGCGGCCCACGCGGAAGGGATCGATGCTGAGGGCCACGCAGAGCGAGCCGAACTGTCGGGAGATGGAAGATGACTTTCATCCTCTGTCAGGAGAGTGATCTCCACCCGCTGTGGGTGTGGCTTCCGCCGGTCAGGAAAAGGGTCGCCAATGGATAATGGAGGTTCTTGGGATAGGGGAGACCCTGAAGGTCACCATTTCACCGCTTTCATTTGTTCCTTTGCAAAGCAGGGAGCTTCAGTGGGAGACTTGGGGGGGAGACAAAGCTATGAAGGCCGTGTCGAAAGTACAAAGCTCTATGCAGCTGTAGGTTGGGTCCCACCTCAGATCAGTGTAGAGCAAGTTCCAAGGAGCCACAAGGAGCCACACAGCGAGTCGTGGGATGAAGGGATCGAATCTATCATCTACCCATATTGGCCGTGGGTCAAAACCTCACCCTACAAACCATATTGAACCATAGTTGACATAGAGGAATCGGTTCATTTTCAGTGGTGAACCGGGGTGCCACGGTTTTGACCCACCGGCAGTTATATGGACATGTAGATTGGATGTCCATCCAAGCGGCCGCTGGGCCATGCTTTTTTGCAGGTGCAGAATCAGGGCTCAGGCCCGCTGCTGGTGATGCAACGACAGACAGTTGAGCAAGTTGTTCATACAGATAGCCAAAGCGCCAAAGCACTTCTCAAGCGCCAATGAAGTCACTTGAGACACAAAGAGCAGGTGAAAAAGCAAGGAACTTTGCCCCCAAAGTCCATGAGTACGTTACTTGACGGTCTACGTACGTACGGTACCAGGGCTTGATGCGCCCGCCTCCGGGGGATGGGTCAAAACCAGCCCGGGCCCACCATGTCGCTTGACCAAGCAGAGCCGCCCTTGGGAGCGCGTTCAGACAGCGCAAGTCACGTCTCGCCGGTGTCAACCAAGGTATCCGCCATGACCCACAGCCACATGTGTTCCTTAAAGAAGTATGAACCAAAAAACACACAAACGAGCTTTGTAGCTTCTTTGTATAAAAAGTATACAAAAAAGTCGTGATGCTTTTGTTCACCAGCGACTTCACTTTGGCACGATTGGCTGTTTTGTTGGGTGCCCATGGCCCACGGGAACGGCGCGCCATCGTTTCAGCTCCGTTTCACGAAAGCCGGCACTTGGTTGGCAAAGAACGCTTGGGGCGGCCCGCACGAAAGAGGATCTATGGTGGGTGGCCTCCAACCTAGAATCTAGAAGCGATGGCCTGCAACCTAGAAGCCTCCAACCTAATAGGGATGTTCACAGAAACCACGTGTGTTTGTTTATCTAGGGCGGCCACCCTAGATTGCAGGCAACCTCTCAAGATAATTGTGAAGCCTCGTTTGTTCATATATGGTGTGGGGGGGGTCCCATTACCTGTAACAGTCGGTATATAAAAGGCCTGATCACTATTTCAGAGAAAGGCCTTCACTAACCAAAGCGGAAATCCACTGTTACAGGGATTAGGATATGATATACCGAACAATAATGGTGTTTTGGAGGTGACCCCCGACCCACATGACGCGGAACTCGAGTCGAGTTGGGCAGACAAACAGATGATGGGCCATGAGTGTTCCGTGTTGCTGTACCCAATTGTAAGCAGTTCGTTTTTCAGTTCAACCAGAGTTTCAGCAGTGAAAGGACACATTAAAACACCAGTGATGTTCCACATCTGGAAGATGTTCACCGTAAAGGGCCGGGTAATCGCAGCTTTTCCATTCGGCACGAACGAAGAGGTCTTTTCGAGCCTGGAAGCCGGAGCGGGTCGGGTTTGGACCGTTCAGCTGGAGCAATCGGCGAGAATGGAGCAGCGTGAACTCAGCTTCTGTTGACCGTTCACGCTTCCAGCAGGGTCACTGTTCTTAGGAGGAGTCACCCTGTAGCGTTCTGTTTAGACCGGCCATGGGCGGCGCCTACAAGTTCTGCACCCAACATCCATACGTGACCAGTTCATGTTTCTGTGGTCTTTCAGAGAATTTCTCCAAAACCACTCGGAGCTACGGCCAACGATGTTTGTTCAAGGATGTTGAAAAAAGACACACCCACCCCAAGCCCACCGACTGCCAGACCGTCACGGTCTGGCCTACGCTGCGAAAACACCGCGCCGTGCCAGGTGAATGAGGATGACATTGACTTGCCCAGCCTGAAAACCTCAGACGCGAAACGTGCAAGGTGGAAACTGGCATCGCCCTGCCTTTGGCAGTGGTGAAACGCAAGACAGTTGGGGGTTGCGCAGGTCGAATCAGAGAATTCATCGCAGAATTCTGGTGCGAACAGGGAACAGAAAACAGTACTCAAAAGTAGAGCTGTCTGAGAAAAGTGGCTGTCTGACAAAAGTGGCTGTGTGGCTGTGTAATAATGTTTCCGGAGAAATTTCAAGTGTCCCAAAGTAAGTTGCCACGAGTACAGTACCAATTGCTAGAGAACAGTAAGCGCAGGTCGTGCATAAGTAGAGCGTTGAGCATTCCAGAGGAAACCATTTCTAACCAAAAATGTCCAAACGTCGCAATTTCTGGAGAATATCATTTAACCAGCAACTGGTAGTGCTGGAACAGTGCACGAGCATGTATGCTCACCATATCGTATATATACACCACTTCTTTACACATATTTTTGCTTCACTAAGTCATCACCCTTGTTCATCACAGACCACTGTCACTAAAAGAATCCGAGTTGTGCAAAGGGATTCGAGTTTTGAGGGTCCAGAGTTCTGTGAAGAGTTCAAAGTTCAAGGATTCTTAGGGTGATTTAGGGTGTTTTTAGTCAGGCTCTGAAACTTCTGCCCACCGACTCTGCCGGATAATCTCGTCATGTCGCATGTTCTGTTCCGTGCCTGGCCGGCCGGTGTTCCCGTCATGGCCTGTCCAGATTGTGAAACTGCTTCAAATTGGAAGGTGGAACACATGAAAGAAGGAGTCAAATAGTGGGATGTGGGATGGGCTTCAGGGCCCTCACCAAAGAGATAAGGATCTTGAGCAGTTCCTGAGAAAGGGCCTCCAAACTCCTGGACAGAGCTGTAACTGTCTTCCCAGGAAAATAATCCTGTTGCCCACCCCATTCCCAACCAAAGCCAAAGCAAAAGTCATTGGCAATGCTACTTTGTGCGGTTGCTTCGGCAAGCGCTGAGGTTTGCATGAGGAAGCCCTGCAGAAGGCCTTGCAGCGACCTCAGGCGAATGTAAGTAATATAACCTGAAGGATACCCTCCCCTAGCCTTCCAAGACCATTCAAGAGCGGTTAAGTGACCGTATAAAGTCCCTACTGGGGTACCTACTGGAGTATCTAATTCTGAGGTAGTCTACAGGGTTCTTCAACCTCTCTTAGATTGAAAGAACACCTGACATATCTTGACAGTGTTTTATTTAGTATGTTTTAGTGGCCTTCAAAACCCTTTCCCCCAAAGCACCCAACCTGTCCGATGCCCACCCCGTCCGAGGGTTGCCCTGGTGCAGTTGGTCAGTCTTCCAGTTCCACATCCGAAAAGGTAAGGTTTTCGGTGGTCACCCTCCTGCCAAGAGCGACGCTCGCTTGGCCGCCTTGATGAGCCGCCCATCCAAGGAAGGACTTCGACGGCAAGACTCGCTTGGCCTTGCGGCGCATCCTCCGATTGAAGGTGATGAAGTCGACGCGACGCGTGGACGAAGCGATGGAACCGAAACCGACTCGATGGAGAACCGGTGGGGTCGAGTTCGGGTGAAATGGAGACTCCAGAAGTTGGTTAGCTGGTGACCTGTCGGGTTTTCTGCTAGAAGACACATGTCTATTGGCGATGCCACATGTTCTTGAAGTATGCAGTTGAGCTGAGTCTTGATCAAGAACATGTGTCTTTAGGCGGTAACCGTGTTCATGCGTGGTACGGGCTTGCGGCCGTGTCAGGCTGGCATCACTGGCTCGCAGGCGGGGTCAGCGAGTGGTGCTTGGGGGTGATGGTGGAGGAAGGTATGTGATACCTACCTTCACCATCCCTCATCCTTCTTCATGTAGCCCCCTCATTTTGGATTGTAAAGCCATGTAAAACCTCTTCAAATTATTCACAAATTGTATATACTCCTTTCTCATTTGGTGAGTATGTGAGATGTATATATATATATGATATATATATATAATATAAGAATCAAGATTCTACATCACATGGTCTCCCAGCATCCACGGGAGCCCATCCCGCGCCGACCGCCCAGGCGAAGACGCCGAAGACGCCCTCCGAAGCACCTGCGCCTGGACCGGCGCCAGGCGCCGGTGGAGCGGCGTGGGACCGGTGCGTTGCCCACACCGACATGGATGGGACTGGGAAATGGATACTTGCCGACATGGATGGGTGGTTGAACAAGATGTTTTTTTCAGGGTCAATGCAGGTATAAGATGCACGTATTCCCTACTTAGTACATGGGTTGTTGGGGTATAAGATCCCTAGAACCTAGGCATGATCCCTGTGTTGATATGTTTTGATATGTTTTGATAGGTGTCCGTGTGATGGAACATGGAGGTCACTCAGGCTCTAGATCCATCAACATCCTGAAACATATAGAGACACATAGAGGGGAGTCCCCCCATATTAGATATACAACAGTTGGGGCATCGATGTGATATATATATATAGTACATATATACATATATAATATAATATTTATACAATTATATACATTATAATACAATATATATAATATATAATATATAATGTACATATCGAAATCGGAGCCTCATGAGATTCAATACAGGATTGTTCAGGGGTTTCTTCAACTTTGATCAATTTAGAACTGTCGAGTGAACAGACAGTCGATCAAGACCCCCGGAAGGACAAGCTCTCCCAACCAAGTTTGATTCCTGCAATTTCATTAAAGAGAACTCCCTTGGGAGTCAAAGACCATAAAATAGAATGGTCTTTGGGTCACCCGAAAAGGAACGTCCTTTACTTCAATGGGAAAAGAGCAAGATATAGTCAATTTGGACTTCCAGGGGTAAGGGGAGAGTGTTGAGAATGGATTTGCATTTAGGAAGCCCAAAACGATGGATTGGATTATGATTGGGGAACTTCCAAACCCGCTGCAATGTCCAACGTGTCCAAAGTCCCTCTCTATATAGACTGCAGATTCCGACCAGACTTCCGTGACGCCTATGATGAAGAGAGTCCAGTTAGCAAGTCCAGGAGTTCCGGAGTTCCAGACCATATGCACTTCTGACCATTTACTCCGTCTTCACGCCCTGCGGGCCAAGTCTTGCGTTGTTTTGTCCTGTTTTCGTCAGTCGCTGGTGCAACACAAAAGCCCTTGAAGAAGGCGTGCCCAGTGGGTTCAGTGGGTTGGGTGATCACAGAGTCCGTGGACTGAGCTGGGCAGAGTGACGGGACCACCATCACCGCTCTGGCGACCCGCAGAGCGACTCCCGGACTGTCGGCACCAAGCATTTAGAGCACTCCAGCCGTTGGGACACATGCTGGGGCATTGGGGTGATCAGGGAATTTCCATGGAAGTTCCATGAGTACAGATGCATGTGTGCAAAGTGCTTTCTCTCTTCAGCAGCCTCTTAAAGCAAAAGAGAGCATGCAAAGTGGTGAACTCTCGTAGCCAGACCTTCGAAGCGCTTCGAAGCGCGTACCTTTTGGAGCCACGTGTGAGTCAAGAGGACCCAACAGCACACCAAAACACCTGCAAAGCACCATGCAAGAAGGCCACCTTTGCAGTCCCATGGAGCCTTTGGATCAGATCTGCTTGGGCGGTACATGATGCGGTACCCAGTTTTGTTGATAGCGAGATCGATCACCCAGTGATTCTTGACCCACCCACCAATTCGACTTTTGTTTTTTCTTTTATTGAGTTCAATTCAGTTAATTCAGTTCTATCTCAGATCAGAGTGAGACAACAGGTGTTACTGATTAAAAATGACTGCATAGTGTCTGCCGTGTCTGCTTTCCACCTGTTCCGCCTCGTCGCTTTCATTGCCCGCGCTGCGGGACCGCGTCTCGGTGACCTTGCCGGGACGGGGGACCCACGTCGATGACGGCGGTTTACAGTCGCCGGTTTGGGCGCACCACAGTCGATGCTCTGAAGATGGTGAAAGGATATGAAAAGATCCGGTATGTAACACACACACACACAGCCTGCTGAACTGTGGGGCAGGCCATTTTTGTTGGAAGTTCGGGCTGAACTGTGGATGCGTGGATGCAGGGCGTGGTTGTGTTGAGTGAATCTGTTCAGTATCAATACCCCTGGAAAGAGAAGCTTTCCAAAGTTTGGGCTCTTATCTCCTCAACGGTATGCCGAAGGGAAACACAACCATGTTCAGGCATTTCGACCCAATGGACGGTTCGAACGGGACATGGGACATG